>LHUT01002773.1:0-17203 GCA_001412135.1 Silene latifolia subsp. alba
CATTCTCTCTATGTATGTAGATTGATCAATCATAAAAGAATGAAACGAATTAGCAGCAGCTACAAAAAAATCCGATTTCAAATCTCGGTCACTGCTCCATAAAGATGAGTACCAGAACTGCAATGAGAGCAGTAATGAATGCAAGATGAGGCTTCTTGTAACCACTGTTTATCGGAATTATATCTGGAATTGAGCATTCTTCCCCATTGAAAAACACTTGAGTCGGAAACCCATCTCGAATTGGAATGTCAATTCCATTGATACCCGCCTTAGTAAAGGAAAGAACAGACTGTTGTTTCCCAGGGACTCTAGGATCTGTTGGCTTACTGCCATTAGTTTCTGCAATTAGATAATTCAGTCCTGGAAGTCCCTGCATGAATATAGTATTGTTGTTTATCTTGTCAGTCATAAGAGTGCCGTTAAACGAATACGCCTTCTCAAAACCCAGCCCTGCTTTGCCTAAATCAGCAGCAATAAACCAGTCTTGAAAGTCAACTTCATCCCAGTTGAACAGTGTTACTCTTGCACTCCATCCTTTGTTGAAGTCGGTGGCTACGTGCCAGTTAATGCTGACCCCACAGTTGTCTGAGCAGGGTAGCGGGTTTGGGACAGGCAGGTGTTTTATTTCAGCCCAAGCTTTGGAGAGTTTAGTCCGGTTATCAAATGGGACCAGTTGACCCTCGGTTGGGAGGAACATGGCCGGGGCAGTCGTGCTACAGGTTTGTCCCGTGCTTTTCGGGCAGCCACAGGCACAGGTCTTACATGGGATAATGGACTCATTGAAGAATGCAGAGAAGGAAACACAGCATTTAGGTTTAGCATCCTTAGGCTTGGTGATGTTACACACAACCTGCCAGCTCGCAAATGAGGTTGTATTGACACGAATACCTGTCGGGCTAGGGAACTCGCTCGGGCTTACACGGATTGGAGGCCCACATTTGTAATTCGGGTTGAGGGTCCCTTTGATCTGCCAGTTCTGAGGTGGGACCACAGCAGACAGGTTCAAGTTTGGTGGCATTTTCTTAACATTGATTTGGAATGCAGAGATAGATTTGGATGCATCCATTGCAGCCGGTAAGATAGTACCATTACGGCAACAGTATGGAACATAGCCTAGAGCGGTGTCATTGGTGTACTGTAAAGGAAGGTCGATGATGGTGGGCCGCCTTTCACAGTTGAGCACAGTGGAGAAATCAAGCCCCGCGTAGTACTTAGCTTGAGGACCAGTCATGCAGTCGTTGGCATCAACAATATCGGTATAGGCACCTCTCATGCTGTTAATGAACTCATCAGCCGTCCAGTCCCAGCTGAGTTGCCAGTAATCAAGACGGCCAAGTGGGTTGTGATTAACCATGGTGACTAGAGCCCAATAGTTATCTGAATAAGCCTTAGTCACGTCGTACATGATGGTCAGGTCACCCTTTTGTCGAGGTTTAAAATCATCAGCTATGGTCATGTTCTCCTTATAATCCGGGTCTCTCATACAACATGTTTCCAAGGTGAAGTTCCCTGAAATACACAGATTCACATTAATACAAAGTATCAAACTTTTTTAATCTCTCTACAACTAATGTAACATAGATTGCCCAATTAAACTTATAATATCAAAAGTCAATGCCCTGATATCCCCCACGTAACGACTTTTCACATATATATCAGCAACATTATCCCAGTGCCTCAAACTCAAGATTTTAACATTTTCATTTTCGAAAAGTAGATCTTTTCATGTAATGAACAATCAAAATACAAAGGGCCATAAATATTATTACCATAAAGGCCATTTTTTGCTACGAAAACAATGAACTACGTAATTTATTATACTACCTACGAATTATAATCACAAAATCGACCACCACAATTATTCGCTGTCACGTTACACACAAATCAACCAAATTCAATCATAATCGATAACAGATTAACCCCAACCGTCCTAACTAGCATTATAATGTATGATCAATGAAAAGTCAACTCTATTAGTTTAGACTACAATTCCCTCGATTTCAATCAATTGTATACATTTTTGAAATTATGATTCGTAGTAGTATACTTGCATCCAGATCCCCCAGCTTAGAACCGGGTCAACTCCATCAGCTGATCTAACAAACTTATGTAAAGTCGTCTTACACAAATATCAATCAATCAATCAATTACGAGTAATACTTAATTGAACAGCATGACATACCTCGTTTAGAAGGTGCAGGACAAATATAACCCTCATTAACAAGCGAAATATTATTAGGAAGCGGAACCCGAGGAGGCGCAACACCAAACTGCGTCCCTTGAAGCGGAACCTCAATACTCATAGCACTAACATCACCTGCAGTCTGAATAGCAGTCAGCAAATTAGCCTGAGGATAACCAGCAAAAATCGTCCCCTCACCGACTAAAGCCGGAAGCGTAGACCCATTCGCCAACACAACACCGCCAGCGGAAACCAGAAGCTCATTGTACTGAAACCCAACAAACACCTCCCATGACTTAAGCGCAACGTCATCGTTGTTCAGAAGCTCTAGGGTGGATTTAAAACGGAAGGGCTGTTTTGGGCCTTTACGGCGAGGATGGAGTTTTTTGCCAGAGTTCCAGGTGTAGGTGATCCAGATACCGTTACAGGTATCGGAAGCGGGAGCGGGTGCGGGTGCTGGAGCGGGTGTGGGTACGAGGGAGAGAGCGTTTGGTGGGGCTGGTGGGGAGTTTCGTTGGGATGAGGATGGGTGGATGGTGAGGAGGATGGAGAAGAGGAGGAGGAAGGTGGACATCGTGGTGATGGCCGCCATGGGAAAAGGGGAGATGAAGAGAGGGAGTTGAAATGGTGTATTTTTTGAAAGAAAGAGAGAGAAGCGCGTTTATATATTCATATTCAAATGCTTGTGGGAAGGATGTCCGAATGTGTGTCAAGGGGTATTCTTGGGATTTCACTTTTTGAATTTTTAGGGAGGATTCATTTAACGTTATTATAAGAATATAAATGTCTAGATTCTAGACCAACATAGCAATCACAAAAGTGCACCGCGTGTGAGATCATTTTTCGCAATAATTACTGCATAGCAATAACTTTGAACTAGGGCTTGTCACGAGGGCTAGACCCAGAGGGGTACACTGTACAACATAGCGGGCCACAAAACCCCAATCTGGCCACCCCGTAGCATAGCCTGATACGTCTCACCCTTCTCCTTGGGCCAGGTAAGTGCTCGCATTTCATAGGTCTGACCCAGTCCAACACTAAAAAAACAATAAATCAAAGGTTCCCGATCCGGCTCGCCCTGGCCGCTACTCATTGGGCCGGGCTCGGATAGGAAGAATTCATCACGGCACTAGCCCAACCAGACCATGTTTCATTTTTGGGACGTGTTTGGGCTGCAACCCGACGGTACAACCCGCCCTGACCCGACCCACTGAACAACTCTAGTTAGACCTAATCCAGGTTAGGGTTGGAATACCTAACTCTGACTCCGTCTTAGTGAAGGGTCGAGTTGAGTTGGCTTAAGCCTAACTTTGAACCAGCCCGAGGATGGTTTTGGTTTCAAGGAGCATCAACCCTCACTTTCCTTGGAATTCAATTTAGTTCAATTAACTCTTTAGATACTTAACTTTAATTCAGTTCAACTCTTTAAATTCTTAATTTTATTTCTAAAGAACGGGCATAATTCATACACATACATTCTCGTGTGAGTTACTATGTATTCTTGAGTTTGTTTATCAAAATAGCAACCGGGGACATGTTGAGTATATTATTTTAAAAAGGTTGTTACCATTGTACATTTGAGTGAATATATTGATCTAAATACGATTCTACCATTATAGTATAATACATTGTATATTTGTATGCCCCGGAATGGACAGGTGTATTATGTAGATTGAAAGAGGAGGGACTAATAATTTAAAAATGATGAGAATGAGTTGTTTCAAGCGTAGCGTATGCCGGCCAAGGAGTGCAAGAGAGTGGAATACTCGTCTTTGCCTTTTTGTAAGCCGATGATTGTAGTATTGTACAAAATTACTCGTACAATAACAAACTAATGTTTATTCTAAACGAATATTAGGACACATACAGATACTACCGTTGAATATTGATAGTGAAACGGAGATTACGCGCACCTCTTGTTTAATCATTCAACCTCTATTTCTTTATTGGGAAATAGGGTTGGTGAATAAGGGAGTAACAATAACTTGTGCCTTTGATAAAGACTAAATAAATAACTTTTGAGTCAGAATTAATATGAAATCATCTTCACAATTTGGGTTAAAATGTTATGAATACGTTTGTTTGAATAAATATCGCAGTCACGAGTTTGGCGCATAAAGAAAATTGACGCTTATAGAGTTCAATGTTTTAGTCGATAGTTATCTATTTGACTTTTTTGTTAGTAGGAATTCATATAAAGATAACTATTGATTAGGATCGAGGGATCGGAGAAAATTTTATGGCCTCAATCAGAGACACATAATATGTATAGTCATTACGGAATATTGGTATTTATTGAGTAATATATGATAGTTAAGTACTCGTAAAATTTCTCGCATCAGGAATAAGATGCATATATATTGTATTTTTTGTCAGTCCAAGAATGCTGAAGGTTATACTTATCAATGATAGATTAACCTCAAGTGCATTTTGCTCATGAGAAAAAGCTACAGTACAATTTATTATACCATTCATATTTACTTACCGTTATAGGTCAACTTATATCTAAATCACTTTTAAGATTGTACAACTTTTGGGTTAGTCGCTTTTGTTATGTGCCATATTGATACCATATATTGCGCATATGTCTATTCTGCAAGATTTTCAAGGAAGAATACTCAGAGTTGGTGAAAAAGAGCGTTTGCTCGTATATTTATAAATTTATGCGAAGTGCATGTATATTATATTGTGCATTTGTGTATATTACGTAATATGCATAGACCAAACCAAACAATGTAAGGACTTGGTCATTCATACCAGTGCATAATGTTGCTCTCCAGCTATTTCGGAGAAACGTGTCATAACTCATAACGGAATAAGTTAATTATCAACTTGTTTATGCAAATATTTGAACCCATCCTAGTGGTTTCATTGCATTGTTGTATTCGAACCGGAGTTTAATAGGCCGGTTTTAACTTTTAACTAAATTTTGTAAGTTGAGTTTGACTCCGTTGTTAGATTGGATTATTTGCTAGGCGTAGTATGAGGCAAGCAAGGATGTTACGTTTAGTAATCAACCGTATATCTTTCATTCCATATTACGAGAATATATATAGTACAAGGGACTCTTAGGGTTACATAACAGACGGGCCTTGTAGCGGGCCTAGACCGAGACCATACTAATGACTCTATTACCCCCTCTCAAGTTGGAGCATACGGATTCAAAATGCCCAACTTGCTAATTAACGAAACAAATTGAGAAACCCCGAGTGCTTTAGTGAGAACATCCGCCAATTGCACTTTAGTAGACACGAACGAAGGAGCTATAAGGCCGGATTGAATGGCATCACGAACATAGTGACAGTCAATTTCGATATGTTTGGTACGCTCATGAAACACCGGATTCTGAGCAATGTGAAGAGCCGACTTGCTATCACTGAACACCGAAACAGGCGTAGGATGAGGTACGCCCAAGTCTTGTAGCAGGCCTTTGAGCCACGTAATTTCACACGTAAGTGCTCGAAGAGCACGATATCCAGACTCAGCAGACGAGAGTGAGACCGTTGGTTGCTTTTTGGTTTTCCAGGATACGGGAGAAGAGCCCAAAAATACATACCACCCCGTAATTGATCGACGGGAAAGTGGGCATTTTGCCCAGTCAGAATCACACCACCCTGTAAGCTGCAAGTCGGACTGAGTAGATAACAGGATACCCTGCCCCGGAGTACCCTTCAAGTAACGTACCGTACGCAACGCCGCGTGCCAATGATCTTGTTGCGGGGCACTCATAAACTGAGAAAGTAGATGAACCGTATAGGAAAGGTCGGGTCGAGTCACAGCGAGGTATACCAAACGACCCACTAGTCGCCTATAAGGTTCTGGATTGCTAAGTGGTGGGCTGTCAGAATTTCCCAACTGATGGTGTTGGTCCAGGGGTGTAGGAGCCGCCGGTTTACACCCGAGGAGACCCACTTATGAGATAATGTCGAGAGTGTATTTCCGCTGACACAAAAAAATCCCATCGGTATTACGAGCCACTTCGAGCCCTAAGAAATACTTTAAGTCACCCAAATCCTTCATGTAGAAACACTTGTTCAAGTAGCCTTTGAACTCAACTAGGGCAGGCAAGTCATTACCTGAGACAAGGAGATCATCAACATACCCCAGAACATTCAAGCAAATGGAGTCTCGAACATAGGTAAATAACGAGTAGTCGTAGTAGCTTTGTTTGAAACCATATTGCTGGAGTGCTAGGCCGAGTTTGGAAAACCAACATCGTGGAGCTTGTTTAAGCCCATAGAGCGATTTTTTTAAACGACACACCTGACCCGGGGACGAAGACTTGAACCCGGGTGGTAACCGCAAATACACCTCTTCCTCCAAATCACCGTGGAGGAAGGCATTATGCACATCCATCTGATGGATGTACCATTTCTTTGTGGCTGCAACAGAGAGAAAAGTGCGGACCGTAGTCATTTTTACCACAGGAGCAAACGTTTCATCATAATCCACCCCTTCGGTTTGATGGTTCCCAAAAACAACCAACCTTGCTTTCAATCGTTCAATGGTGGAGTCGGACTTATATTTGATTTTATAAAGCCATTTGCTGCCAAGTGCTCTCTTACCCGGAGGAAGTTCGGTCATGGTCCACGTATCATTATCAATAAGGGCTTGCATTTCGGCTTGCATAGCCGCACGCCAGCCTTCATGTTTAGCAGCTTCTTTGAAAGAGCGAGGTTCGGTGTGACTCATCAAGGCTGCCAAATACGAACGATAGGGAGGCGAGAATTGTTTACAAGACAAATAATTAGCTAAAAGATAGGGAGTACCTGAGGAAAAGGATGGCACATGGATACGTGAGGCGTGAGATGGGCTATTGTCGCTGCTATCATCATCAGAAAATTCAACAACATAGTCTTGAAGAGATTTAGGTCGGAATTTAGTACGATGACCACGACCCAAAACTGGAGGAGTCTCGGCAGCCGAGTCCGAGTCACTGGACGATTCAGGCAATTCAGAGACCTCGGCCGAACCTGGAGAAGTGATTGGGGTACTTGTATTGTCGACATCATTGTCAGCCTCGACCTCATTTTGTTCGTCTTCCCATTCAATAACAGGGGTGTGTTGTGCGTCCGAGGGGCAAGTAGAAGGATCCTGGACAGTTTGCACACCACTGTCGACCTCAATATAGGGGAACTGTGTCTCATAAAATTTCACATCTCGTGACACAAAAAAAACTTGTTTGTCGAGGTCGTACAGGTACCATCCCTTTTGGCCAGCTGGGTAACCCATAAAAACACATTTTCGACTCCTACTAGCAAATTTGTCACCCTTGGCACGCTGATTATGAGCAAAGCAAAGGGAACCAAAAACTCGTATTATGTCATAGTTCGGAGGTTTGCCGAATAAAAGCTCATAAGGTGTAACCCCATTCAATAATGTTGAGGGAGTACGGTTTATGACAAACGCGGCAGCTAACGCACACTCACCCCAAAATTGTATGGGCAATCCCGCCTGAAATCGCAATGCACGGGCTACATTTAATATATGTTGGTGTTTACGCTCAACTCGCCCATTTTGTTGAGGAGTACCCACACATGAGGATTGAAAAACTATCCCATGGTCAACAAAATATGGTTTGAGGGTGTGAAATTCTGTCCCATTATCGCTCCTCACAGTTTTAATTTCCGCTGAAAATTGCCTTTTAATCATTGCGATAAACAATAAAAATTTATTGAACACTTCGGTTTTGTTAGTCAATAAATAAATCCACACCTCCCTCGAATAATCATCCACAAGAGTCAAAAAATATCGAGCACCCGACATAGACGGAGTGTCATAGGGACCCCACAAATCACAGTGTACTAATTCAAATGCACGCAAACTTTTATTAGTACTCAAAGGAAAACTGCTACGAATATGTTTAGCACGGTGACAAACCTCACCCTGTTTAGATAATGTTTGTTTATTAGTACTTAAGAAAGGAAGCAGTTTAACGATATGCTCAGACGAATGACCCAAACGGCTGTGCCACAAGCTTAACGACGTCTCATTTCCAACTTTATTCACTGTTGCACTATCTCCTCGTAAGTAATATAGCCCATCCAGCCTCTCACCCATGCCAATCATCTCCCTCGTATTCCGGTCCTGTATAATACATGAGCACGCATTAGTGACAAATTCACAATTCAAATCGTCACATAATTGTGATGCCGAGATTAAATTACAGCGCAATTCGGGCACAAATAAAACCGAAGCAAGGTGGATTTTTGATGTTACAATCACGCGCCCCAATTTGGACGCTTGTACCGTCGAACCATCAGGAAGACCCACTATGCAATTGGGTATATTTCGAACATTAGACAGAAGAGCATAATTACCAGTGACATGATAAGAACAACCCGTATCGATTAACCACTTACTAGATTGAGTATGAGTAGGAGTACCATAGACGGTTACCCGAGATGCGGAAGCGTGTTGTGTGGGTTCACTGGTAGATGTGGGAGTGACTTGTACAACATTACCCGTGGCAGTAGCGGGTCTGGAACCGTCACCCTTGCTGCTGCCCTCATCCCTCGAGCGAGAAGAACTGCCTCGACCCCCCCCCCCCCCCCCCCCNNCCCGACCCCCCCCCCCCCCCCTCCCCTCCCTCGACTTGACTTACCACCGCGAGCACTAGGGGGATTAATTCCCTTTAATTCATACCACCAATCCGGGATTTCGTCCATCAAATCGAAGCACATGCTTCGATCATGGCCTTTTCGATTACATTGATTGCAGTGGAGTTGTTGTCTTTCAGTACGGGTCATTTGGGAGGGAAGCTTTGGAGTCGATGGGGCATTGAAACGAGGCTTGGCAGTAACATTAAAAGTAGAAATTTCAGTAGCAGGCTCGTTGGCCCGATCAATAGACCGGACACGTTCCTCCTGAGATATCATATTAAAGGCTCTAGCAACCGAGGGAAGGGGAGTCTGAGCAAGTATAACGGACCGTAGAGACGCATACGGGCTTGGTAAAAGGCCAAGCAGAAACTGATAAAGACGATCAGACTCACGACGAGCGGCATGCTGCTTGCCACTCGTACAGCCAGTACAACAATCACACGAGATAATTGGCTCAAGTGTGTCTAAATCATCCCATATCTGACATAATTTACCATAATACACAGCGACAGACATACCTTCGATTTGTCGACAGTCACGGAGAGCCGCTTTAAGTTGTTGAATCCGGGAGCCATCCACGATGCCAAAACGATCATGAAGATCATCCCATAATCGTTTTGCATTTTTGTATTTGGGAAGCAGGGCTCGTACCTCGGGGGATATGGTGACGGAAATCTAAGACACAAGCATCGCCTGGATAGTTTCCCAATCGTCCGATGTGCACGGAGGCTTAGGTTCATTAATTGTACCATTAACGAAAACGAATTTTCTTCGAGATTTGAGGGCAACACTGACATCGTGCACCCAATCATCAAAATTGGTAAGGGTTAAACGTACTGGGGTAATAGAATCTCCGGGACGGTCTTGAGGACCGAGATAATACGGAGAGGTAGCGTCGATTTTGGTACTTGTTCCCTCGCCGTTAGTCATAACGGCTAGGGTTGGATATTTTAGGATTTTAATTTTGAGAATATAAGAGACACTGATACCATGTTACGTTTAGTAATCAATCGTATATCTTTCATTCCATATTACGAGAATATATAGTACGAGGGACTCTTAGGGTTACATAACAGACGGGCCTTGTAGCAGGCCTAGGCCGAGACCATACTAGTGACTCTATTAAAGGACAAGATCAGATACGATTTAGTGCCGGGTATCTCTGTCACAAGCTTGTAACGGTATCACACACATTGGTAGATAAGACATAAATGAGTGCCTAGGGAGTCACAAACAATTTGTCTTTATCTATTCAGGTGGGTTTTATTTGACCTGTTACAAGCTTGTGACGGATACTTACCATCACAAATAAGAATTTGTATAATGATAATTGAGAAATGCAATGACCCATTATGATTAAATACATGTTTATATTCATTCTTCACAGGTGATGATAATCTACATAGAATCACGCTAATATACTACTCTAGTCATGTGCCATCCTCGGATCACAACTCACAAGTTCTCCAAGTAGCAAACAAATATTGCAGACTAGTTACTGAATCTATTCGATCACGCAAGTAGCAGTACTTAAAACTTCAACAGTGCTTTTAAGGTTTCTTAACATACAACTCTTGTCCACACCATGGTAAAATCTTGCAAACTTCGTCCCACCATAGTTGCACAGCCTGAAAAAAGTAGAAAACAAGGACGCACATCCCTAGTTCCTGAGCAAAATTATTGACTGCCTGGCGGGTTACAGAAATTGGACACTCATCATAGTTCATTCCGACACAAAATATCATGATATTGTTTTTACAGTCGTTAAACTTGTCCGAGGACGATGCAAACATGCAATTGTAACTCAACTTAAGCTGTATCTTAAACTGAAAAAATAATGATTAGAAGGGTATGACAGCTACAAGACCCTTCTTCCCCGACATAAATATTGACACAAAAACCGACTGAAGGGTGCAGCGGACTCAAGAAGCTGCAAAGCAGACCATCATCATCGAATCAACTTATGCTCTTCAATCCAACTGTTCACCCTTGACCGACCCACTGGAGCAATCCCTAGACCACAAAGACACCAAACCCTACTATGGACTCCTTTAGAGTTGCTGTGACCTGACCCAACTGACCCGAGTAGGTCCTTAACTTCAAACCTGCGATCACCTGGACCCAAAACCCCATCTCACTGATTTTGATTTCTGCAACCTCAACATGTTTCAAAGTCCTGCATCCAATTATATATTCAGATCAAGATTGTCATTGGCTGACTACTAAAATCAAATGGTAAAAATATACTTGGGGATGAGGGGAGTACTAAAAATGATGGAACAAAAATCATCCAGATCAAGATTGCATCCAGTGTAAATATACCTTTAGCCAAATTTAAATCCCCCAGATGGTGCTTCAACTCCCCAATTTTGAGAATCATCGGCAGATGGTGGTGCAGTTTCTTGTTCTTCCTCCAACCAGTAAGTTCCTAAAATTTTCACAGCCTTTTCATAGATCTCATTATTATCATGACTTTGAAGATTTTCAATTTTCTCCAATCCCTCGGCTTCATCTATCAACTGGGCATAATAATTAACTTCCCCTGTGTTGCCGATATTCTTCTCTGCTTCACCTACTTTCAAGATGTTTTCCAGGCCTTCTAGGCATACGGTAATGACCCTTGGGTCAGGGCACACAAGCAAGTCACATAATGGTTTAATGCAACCTTGACTAACAAGGTACCTAAAACAAAGAAAAGGCATGTTTAATAATCACCGAGCTGAAAAAAGATGAGATCAAATAGTACTACTCCCTCCATCCCGCTATTATCTTGCTATTATCTTCTTACTGTGAGTGTTAGTTTGTCTTCACTCTACTATCCTTCTTGAGTGTTAGTTTGTCTTCACTCTCTTCTGTTTACTTCACTACCTTCATCTTATTACTAATATATTGTGAAGTGGCAGTCATTCAATGCAGTTCTCAACGCAATTTTCAATTTTCATTCCAGGTCATTCGGAAACAGCCTATTGGATACCCTAGAAGGTTTTCGATGATAAATCATGTCAGCCGGCCCCAAATCTTTTTGGGGCTACGGCTCTGATGTTGTTGGTGGTCATACGGAAACAGCCTATTTGAGTCACCAACACAGGGGTAAAGCTGGCTACATCGACACCCCACCCCCGCGCCCACCCCCTTATGCCGCAATTTGCGGGGCCTTTAAGTCGTTGGGCTAATGTTGTTGGAGGGAGTATAATGAAACAGTATGATGCATACTTTATTTGATCAGGAGAGCCACCAGATGTGGCATTAGATATTGTCCAAGCAGCCTCTTTCTTTATGTCAAATTCAGCAGTTTGAAGCAAGTTGACGAGTGGGCCGATCAAATCAGCTTCAATGACAGCCTAAACATTAACCAATATTAGCCAGGAAGATATTCAATTATTGAGTCAGTAATCAAGCATAAATAGGGACTTCATTATGCAAGCAGTAAACCCTTAGTTCGTTAGAAAATAAGTTGACAATAAAATGGAATTCAGTAGATAAGAGTGAAAACAGCAGAAGGTTTTCTTTTATTCTTGACATGCTCATGAAGCATTGACAAAAACTAGGGGTTTGAAATGTATTACCTGAATCTGTTCTCTATTACCAGCCGTAATATTCGATATCGTCCAGCAAGCCTCTTTTTTAATGCTCTTCTTGTGATTATGAGTCAAGAGGTTCAAAAGGCATGGCAGTGAGCCACTGTTGATTATGAACTGAAACATCACAGAAATGCAATTTATAATAAAAGTTTTTCATCTAATAACAACACCTCCTTTACAAATTACACACTCGATATAATATTCTTAGCAACAACAATATACAAGACAGAACAACAAATCATCCACTCGGCAACTATACACAAACAATATGTTACTAGTTCAGTTCATCCATCATTCAAAAGGTAAAATGTTTACAGAGTATCACTAATCAAACCTGCTAGTTAAGAGGTTTAAATCCCTTAACTATATGTGTTCCCATGTCACGAAAATACACAAAACTGACATTATGGCAAATTAATACATGAAAACTAAACTATAATGCAACCTATGTTCATTGATGGGAAATTGGGAATATATAAATTTGACAGTCATTTTTCGACGCAGTCCGACAGTAGAAGAGTCTCCAATGTCCAGATGTTTCAGTGTAGCTTCACAGCTTCAAGCCTTCAACTTTATATTCCTTAGACATGGAAGGAAGGGTTGGAAACAGGTTCTTATACATACAAAAATAAATCGATTTTTTGCACGAAGAGAAGTGTATTGTTTGACAAGGCATTGGATATGATTGCGCAAATATGTGAGGGAAATGATATAGTTCGAGAACATAGATTCTACTTCTAAAGGTTTGAAAGGAACAGGAATGTTCCTTAAGGAGTATAGAAGTTTGACAAATAGTTTCAAAGAAAAACAATATTTTTCTTCTTACTCCTTATGTCATTTGTGTAACCGGGAATTAAGGATTCTCTTTCATTTATCATAGCCACAATCATGAAATGAAGACTCAATTTCTAGATGTTACAACAACAACAAAGCCTTAGTCCCAACATAGTTGGGGGTCGGCTAGCATGAATCATCATCTGAATCCGTCGAGGTTTGAATCCGCCAATACGGTCAAAGGTAAATAAACAAAGTACGAGAAAATAGATAAATGATAAAACGAAATAAGTGTGTTTATAAAAAATTAAAGCATAAGAAAAGCGTGAAAATCGAGATTAAAGTGGCACAATGGATTTGTAAAACAAAAGGAGTAGAAGTCATTTAAAAAAAAAATCTTTTAAGTAAAATGGTAAAAGATGTTGCAAGAAGTACTATATAAAGACTTGAGAATTGAGATAACAGATGAATTTTAAGAAATTAACGCCAGTCATTGGAGCTGTTAAACATTGGGGTCAACAATTTTCAAATAAACAAAATTAAGTTTGAATTACTAAATGCCACTACCTCTTTTTATCCTATCTAATGACTCCTTTTGTTCCGAGCTACGAGCTACCTGTGACTGAGAGTGGTAACAAGCCTATTCATATCAGAGCAGTTTGAAGCACTCTCGTTTTCACACTTTCTATTTCCTTTTCTAGAGTAAACGTTTCATAATATTTAGTCGTATATTAAGAGATATTGAAGATTTAATTTACTGCCTCAAAATGTGAGAAAGACGTATATAAAAACAGAGGGGTAACATGTAAGGCATCATATTATGAGAAAACTTCCAGAAAGAAACACAAATATTAGGAGCTGTTCTACATTGAGGTCAATAATTTGAGTACAAAATGGCAGCATTGAGCCTACCTGTGTTTGAACATCATCTCCAGTAACAATATTTCCGACTGTTCGAAGAGCAGGAATCAGCACAGAAGGAGATGGATGCCTGGAGGAATAGGGATACCAAACAATTTACAACATGAAAAAGAAGAAAACCCAATAACAACAGCATCAAAAGCAAAGCATACATACATGAGGAGCTCTACCAATCTTGGGCAAACACCAGCCTCAATAACAGCTTGAATTTTGTCGTTTGGGCCATCTGATAGGTAAGAAAGTGCCCAGCAGGCATCTGTCAAGACTTCATCATCATTCGAATGAACAAGACGTTCAAGGGCAGGAAGCGCTGGCCTGACCTGTTTAATTAACATATAGTTGTCACAACCATCATAACTAGCTTGAAGCAGTTACAATTTGCCAAGATTTATAGAAGAAAAAGAAACCTGGTCAAAAGGAGGTTGTGGCTTTCCCCTACAGAAGTTTGACAAAGTCCATGTGGCATTTCTAAGCATGGAAAGCTTTGAATGCTCATTGAGTTGAGCAAGCAGTGGAATCAACGCACCACTGCTAAGAACTAAGTCCCTGCATCCTGGGGAGTCGCCAGCAACATTTCCCAAAGCCCACACTGCCTGCAATTTTTTGATAATGTGAGGACAGAAACAGAGATTACAAAAAGTCCATTCAATTCTGTCAGTGGTTAGCATAATAACAAACTAACTAGAAGGGGTGACTAGTTATTCAGTGATACCTGCTCACGGACATCATCACTTGGAGAAGCAAGGAGCTTCGCAAAAATGGGAACAGCTCCATGATCAATCACGACCTTGGTGTTTTCTGAGGTCCCTGACGCAATATTTGTAAGAGCCCAAGCAGCCTCAAACTGTGAGAGAAGTTGCAACAATTCACATAATGAGCAATAAGAATATAGTCTCAATTGGCAAAGTTGTGGCAATTCATAATGAATATAAACCTGCAGCTGGGGAAAATCCTCTCTCTGAAGAAACTCTACAAAGCGGGGAACAACTCCAGCTTGTATCACTTCCTCAATCGGAGGGCTTCTTTCTGCACAAAATCAACGGAATATTAAAATATCAACCACATCCAAAACTACACATTCACAGTATAATTTAAACATATATTGAGTAATCACACCAATACCTATTGAAAGCAATTTCCGGAACTGCATAGTAGCCTCCAGCTGCATTTGGTTATTATCAGAGTACACGCCAGCAACCAAATTAGGCAAACTCTCCAACTGCAATCAAAATGGAGGCTGTTTTAGAAACCAGAAGTAAGATCCGTAAGTAGCTCCATTACCCAGTAGTGGACAGTGAAAAGCAAACACATAGTTGCAACCAAAGTTCAAACTGCGAAGTTTAATATGTAAACTACCCTAAACGTCTAAATGCTAGTCACACGTCTTAAGTTTACACTAGTACTTTCATAATGGAAGATATTATTTTCATGTAGCAGAGTGCCAAAATTTCAATTAGCATCAAATAACTTTCCAAGGCCTCCGCTTGATATCAAAGTTCCGAGTAACTTAGTCATTAGTGTTTTCCATTCAAGAGCAATCTAAATTCCTGCAGCATAATTGAATGCACTTGATGATACAAACGAGACACCCCAATTCTCGATTAGCACTAAAAAACTTCAAAAACTTTTTGACAGAAGACAAATCAAAGCCAGAAAAAAAAAATCTCCATGCAATAGACACAATTCAATGCGAAAGCAGTTTAAACGGTAGTACTTCCTCCAATTCTGATACACAACGCAGTTTAAAAGGTATAAGACGGCTTCACACAAGTTTATTGTAAAACGAGTTTAATAATAACTACTTTTACCCGCTAATAGGGTTATGTTTAGATCCGTTTTACACTATATTAGTGTAAATCCGCCTTACACAAAACTAACTGATACTCGAATGTGTAACATGTATTTCTATTCCTTAAATCGTACAATTTTTTATTTTGGAAGGTATTTCTGAGACGGAACGAGTACGAAAACACGCAATAGCTAGTCGAACCGATACCAATAAATCAAACATACAGAACCAACAAAACACACACAAAATCAATTAACAAAACGTAAATCAGCAAAACATGGAAAAAAAAAAAAGCAAAGACCTTTCGATCAAGAGTAGAGGAAGAAAGAACAGGAAAAGGTTGTTGAGGAGTTTGAAATCCTTCACGACGCTTCTTAAGCAAGCTTTCTTCACGCTTACTCTTCCGAATCTCAACCATATTATCCTCTCTTCTACGGCGACCTTCATCGGCATCGACGGCGACTTTGTACTTGTTACGGCGGACTTCCGCCCTCGCATTCGGTCTCAGCGACATAGTGAAACCCTAATTTTTTAAATTGAAAGAGGGAAAAAAAGGTTGAAGAAGAAGGAATAGTAGAGGAAGGGAGACTAGAAGAGAGATAGTGAGTGGAGTACACTGGTGTATAGTCTTTGTTTTTTGCTTTTTAATTAATTAATTAACTGTCGTTTTCCATTCATTTAAACCATGTTTTATGATCTTTTTGGTTTGAGGCGCCTTCTTTTTTTCCAAGTAGGGTGCTTGCCTGCAAATATTTCAATTTCAATTATTTGTGTTATTTGAAATATTTATCCAAACAACCTAGGTCGGCCCTCTACGTCGAGTTGAGGTTTTTGCCATCTTTCTTTCCGAGTTTAATAAAGTTCACAAATTCTCATTTATGACGGAAGTGTCCCAAATTTGTGACGGATTAAATAAAATTCACATGAGTAAATTTTTTATTTTCTTTTTGGTGAAAAGAAGCGGGATTAACTCAACGTAAATGAAACTAAAACAAACACGAACTATAAAGCATAAAAATGAACGGTAGGAGGCCAAGTGTCACAGTTCGAACCTTGAGCCGGGTCGTGGAGCGCACTCTTGTCTAAACTCACGACAAGAATGCTAGCGAGAGCGTCAAGCACTAGGGCATTCGTAATCGGTATCGGTTTGCGTGAGTCGGGATCCTAGTCTCGATCATCAACGGTCGACACACACATGCTTGTTAGTAAGTTATGAAGGCAAGAGTCGTTCATAAGAATGCACGCAAAAAGCAATAAGAAGGCAATTGGGTGGGAAGCAGATTCATTGACTAATACTCCCAAAAAAGAGAAATTTGATATTACAAGCATGGTAGCAGGAAACATTGGCTGTGCA
>LHUT01002777.1:4847-15117 GCA_001412135.1 Silene latifolia subsp. alba
AGCTTGTCATAGGAAGCAATCAAGTATTTATCAAAATTTTTAGAATGATAGAATTGCTATGTAATTCATTTGCATTCTCGAGAATAGTTAGTACTAAACAAAATTAAGTCATTTTCATTAATTACAAAGACTTAAAAGTATTATTAAGTTATTAGATATAATATTATGTTGTGAATTATCATATTGAATCATGTGTATAAAATAGGGGACTATGAATATATCTAAGTTTTTTTCTATAGTATATCGAAGTTTTCATATATATAAATAAACACGAATTTTAAGAAAGAATCTTCTAATTCTAATAGAAAAGTTGGAAAAAGTAATTTTAAAATAATAAGTGTACAAATATTTAAAAATAATTTTCTAATTCTAATAGGAAAATAGTTCACCCATACAAAATCGCTCTATGCATATTGCACTTCCTTACAAGTTTATCATCCTCTACAAATTGTATCTATCCAATCCTGAACTCTTTCTATTTGTGAATTTATGTTGCTACTTCGTATTCTCAGTATAACCTCTTCTTTGCATTTGCGAACTAATACTCTAGGATGTGGTACTAGTCCCTCAACTCTACTTCTGTTTCTACTTGTCCAGAGCTGGTACATTAAGCTAGCCAAGGCCGTTGCCAGAATCTGTTTTAGCAATAAGGAGTTTGTTATATATTTTATCTACCATTCAATGACCCCCTATACAGGAACCTGAGTTATTAGCCATTGCTGCACTATCATCAAGCATCTGCTGCTAAACTCGCATTGAAAAAAAAGGTGATCAATGGATTCAGCAGCATCCCCACAGAGGTAGCATTCATTGGTCTGAATTATGCCCATCTTCATTAATCTGTCCATTGTCAACAATCTTCTATGAGTAATCAACCAGACCGTAAATTTGTGCCTGGAATAATCATGGTATTGCTGATCCAAGGATGTCACTCCTTGACAAGCCTTTCCTCAACAAGCCAGGTGTAACCCAATTTAATAGTATACCTCTCAAGCCCCTGATTGATCAAGTGAGCCTTAATGGTATCCTTTACCCAACAAATTTTCTTCCATGCCCAGCTAGCTCCAACACCATGCTTATAATCCATCCAATCCTGGTTTTTTATATACACAACATGAATCTAATGTACCCATAAATGGTCTGTTTTGACAGCAATCCACCAGACATAATTGGCAACTGCTATAATATTCCACCAGTACAGATGTTTCAGACCCAGACCACCCTTCTTTGTTGATTGACACAGGGCTGCCTTTGCTTTCAGTCCCATGCCAAAGAAATTTCCTGCACAAAGCTTCAATTTTGTTGATGATAGTTTTTGGTAATATAAAAATTCGTGCCCAGTAATTATGCAAAGTGCTCAATACAGATTTGATGAGAATAACTATTCCAGTATAAGAGAGTTTTCTTGCTCCCAGACCTTGTATTCTAGCACTAATTCTCTCATATAACAAAGTCTCATCTTATTGGGGGACAAAAACTTGATGTATTTACCCAAATCGTGATTATCCTATAAGACATGCTCCATTTTCAACTGTTTTTTATTTGTAAAAATATGTATACTTTCTTCGAGCTATTTTTAAATACGCATAAACCTAAATAGTGATCCGCACATTGTGTTGGAAAGTATAAGTATACCTTCTAAAATATGAAACTCAAAACATCACTTTGATCGATGACCTGGAAATTTCATTGGGTGAGTTGTGAAACTATTCAACTCTCCTCAAGACGATTCGCTCCTCCTAATAAACCGCAGGGAGTTCATTGTGTCTCGTCCGCAGGTGATATATACATAATTACTCTTTAAACTAGAATAACTTATTGTCTAAATTTTTAACATGACTAATAAAATAGTAGTAGTTAAACGGATAAAAATTAAACTAACTCGTTTTATTGATACTACACTACGTAGTCATTTCATTACAATTTTTAATTATCTCATATAATTTATTAAACACCAAACTACATGTTTTAATCACCAATAAAATATTATATTTATCATTTATTTGCAATATGCTTGTACAAGCTAAGATCAAATTCTAAATGCAAGTTCGAGTCAGATGCTTACTATGCTTCTTGTAGCACGATAGGACAAATGGCTCTCCGCTGCCCAAATGAGAAGATGGTCATCCCATTTCTCAACCCTTCCAGGAGCCGAGATCAGCTGCCTCCCGCCTATTCTCACGTTTGTCCTTCTGGGCACTTCCGCTTCATCTACATCTCCAACCGCAGGTACGCCCATGTCTAACACGAGAGCAACATTACGATCGAAGTCCAAGTCCATGGGGTCGTCTCATCCCAATGTTGATGCAACGTTCTCTGCAAAACAGACAAAAACAAGCCATTTTCAAGGGATATTCGGGCATTTCGAGCCCAATTTCAAGTTCGATTTCAACCAAGTCGATATGTATGATCAAGTTGTGTTCCTATATGCCTAAATCAGTCTAAATTTCGACGATGAGTCGAAAATTCGACAACATTTCGTTTCACTATCATGCTCTCTGCCAAAAAATGTCCGGAGGGAGCGGTTGCAAATTGAAATTCCAACTTGATAGCAAGTTTACCCATAGTGCAAGGGTTCCAAAATAACAAGTTTCGTCAAATTCGAAAGTGTTTTGAGCCATTTTTTAGCCTTGGAAGCTGTTTTACATGAAATCGTCTAACTATAACCTAAATTCGTTTATGGTTGACGAAATTTCGAAATGAATACATGGTTATGCTCCTAGCATGGTCAATTACATATTCTAATGCTAATTTCACAAGGCAAACTCATTTGGCTTGTCTTCCCAAAATTTTCGAATTATTGGGCATATCTAAACCCTAATTTCTTCTCAAATTCAAGCTACAAATGCAATAATAATCGAAAGACGAGATGCATACCTGGATTAATCATGATTATGGGTGAATCTTGGTTGAATTGATGAAGGATTGAGTAGTTTTCTTCGAGATTTTTTGGTAAAGGGAAGTCGGAAATGTGTTTGAAATAAACTCAAACTCGCGCTGAAGTTCTGGTTTTACTGAACCTAAACGAGCTCAAGAAGGAACGCGACATATGTTGTACCCTTTCCCCAGCATATGCTACGAGTTTTTTATGATTTCGTTAGCAATGGGCTCGCGTTTTTATACATGTTCTAATCATTATTAATTCGGATTTTCTAAGGGCACATGATAAGAAGTTAAGTATGGAAGGTTTGTTGAGAATATATCATGAGAAATTAGATTTGAAACTCTTATTTACCATAATTAGTGATATAATGTTGAATATCTTTCCCTACTTAACTTCTTATCATGTGTCCTTAGGGCACATGTTAGAAAAACCCTTATTAATTTTGAGAAATCATTTTCTCATAATTTGAGTCTCTCAGATAATTTTTTTAATTCGCTTTAATTCGTGTTCAAAACGTTCTTTTTCAAGTCAGGCCGCGTACAAGCCTAATTATTTATTTCTCCAGCGACAGCCAAGTTTATCAGTCGAGTTTTATTCTCCCCAGCAGTATCTCAAGCTCAACTTTTCTCCAGCAAGCATATATAGCATTCATCGCAATTTTATGACATTTCGTAAATCCTTCAATAAGTGGTAGCTCAAACACTCGTGTCAACCCCTTGGTCGTTATCTACATACCGCTTTGGTCGTTTTGAAAGTAATTAGAGTTCATTTGGAGCCCGGTTCAAAAATCGTCTACATCTTCTAAAAACCGTCTCAGCACGGGTCGAAATTTTCTAGAATTCCATCGCACTAATATATTTTAATTTTAGTTTAGACAAAATATCTTGCTTTGCGGAATAAGAAAGTCACGTATCTTCCTCTTTCCTATTCTAAAACGCAGAAACCTTTCTTGCTGCGGAGGAAAACCTCTAGGAAGGAACGTAGCGGGTGGTGCGCCTCTTGGAAAGGTCGCAGTTGTAACACCCCCACTTACCAAGGAGCCTTAACAAGACCTTCCCTAATAAGTAAGAGCGTTACCATCTCGGTTGCCCGAGATAAGTATATCAAATGGACCATAAAAGAACCTTTATAAATGTATCCTTACTGTTTACACAAAACATAACCAAAAAGGAATACAACTCCGAAAAGAAATGAAAGAACAACTAAAGTATAAAGTGACAGCAGCAGCAACAAGCTAAAACGGCGTGATGACTCGATCCCATCCATATCCCACAAGCAACATCAACATCCATTACTTGCTAAACCAACTGCTCACCATCCCCAAATGGATTACCACAGTTTTGAAAACAATAAATGGAGTCAGTCAACTGCATAACCAAGATAAGAGAACATAGAGATACAACCAATACACAAACCAATCCAAACTGTAGTAACCATCCTCCAAACTCCAATAGTAACCAGTAACCGACTACACACCGAAGTGTGTAGCCCTGCCAGGTTGCCCATCGTAACAAGTAACCCTCGCCACCAGTGGGGACCTCATCCGTACCACCTTAACCCTGCTCATCGCAATGAGCGAACCCAGATCATTAATGTGTACATCTCCTTTGTGACGGAAGCCACAAAGGTGGAACTTGGGTGTGAACACCATCTCCCGAAAATGGCTTCACAACAGTAACCAATAACCATAGATATCACAATTAACCAAAATCACAATAATAATACCAATCAATCAACACATAATGTCATCTTATAATCAATTATGCAATCAACTGGTAGGGAAACCCTACCTTTCCAGCAAATCCATAGAACGCATCAATCACACCATGTCAAGCAAGACTCCATATTATATCATACAAACAACAACCGTACCCTATCACTAAGTTATTCAAGATCTAATTCAAAATACACAATTATTCACAAACTCAGCTTGAAGAACAACAGATGCCGATGGCGGCGACAACCCGACTCGATGACATCATGCATAGACCGTCTCCCTTCCCGGATTAGTGTTCAAGGCTACCTAAGATGTGTAAAGTGAGATGAGAGAATTTGGGAGAGAGAGATTAGGTTTAAAAATGCTTAAAATGAATTGTCGAAAATAAAATATGTTTTAGTCGCCACGGTTTATAATAACACGCACTCAGACGTGGTACTTGGTCGCGTATGGACATACTTGGCCGAGTACGCCGCACTCGGTCGAGTACCCCAACTACTCGGCTGAGTGACACCTACTAGGTTGAGTAACACGTTATGATGACACTTTAGTCTCCCTTGTCTCCCTTACTAAGGGCCTCCCATGGTTAACAGGTCAGTCAACGGGTCCCTAACAGGGCGGGTATTACAGCAATAATTGATGTTCCATTTCCTGGGCCGTCTTTCCAGCATCTTCGAATATTTTCTAGATCTTTTTGTGAAAACTATAAATAGAGGGCTTCGCCTTCATTTATTTTCACGCAAGTGTCCGCCTTTCCCTTTGCTCTTTGAATTCTAATTCGCGCTATTGCTTTTTGACATCTACGTACTTGATCAATTCGACCACGTAAGCCCGAATCATTTAGTGGTTCTCGCCTCGTTTGCATGACCGACCAATTTGACCAACTACACAATCAATGAATCAATTAAATCAATCTTGTTAAATTCCTTGTTAAATCGAGGGCACCTTCACCAACATCTAACTTCGAGTCGAGTTTCCACTAAAAGACATTTTTTAGTTAAATCACGCGACGCTAATATCTAAGTCTCAGGGTGTAATTCCCCCTGTAATCTTATAATTTTCATTATTATATTTATTTTCATGAGCTTATGTGGTATTAATGTCAAGACGATAGGTTTATTTTATAAAATACAAGTTTTAAACAAATTTTTATATCGAAACTGCCAAATCTGACAAGCAGAGAAAACGCAATGCCCGATGCAGCTGCTCTGTTTTCTGTTCTTCGCAGGTCTTCGTCTTTCTTCTCTTTTGTTTCCAATACTTTTCTTTTCTTTTATCGTCTTAATAAATTGTGTTTTCTTTTGGTTTTTATCAAACTTATTTTACCCTTTTCTTCCTTTCATTGTTTTCTTAAACCTTTTTCACTTTTAGTCGGTTTAAATCGCTAATTTTGCATATTATTGGTTTCTTCTATCTCATCTTCAAATATGGGTTTTAGGAGCTTTATAATCAATATTTAGTCTCTTAATTTTAACTTTTGTAAATTAGTCTTTCTTATTTTTTTTCAATTCAAGATTTTGATATTTTTCATCATGTGGACATGCCACCCGCGCGCCCGGTATGTTCGGGTGTACGGCGGTCTAAAACCACGCTCGAGGATGTAGGATGCTTTGACCGAATCATTTTAGATCGCTCGGTTTTGTCTCAATGAAGGTCTCAAAACGAGCAAGAGATATTCGGAGTCGCCACCGAAAATTGTGGAGTGCATAGACACCGTTCGAGATCCACTTTTTACATTGGTCAAACAAAGCATGAAGTAGTGCTTGACATAGATTCTAAAGATAAGGCTCATCCACCTTAGCGTTCTATGTCTAGAATGACTCTCGTATGGCCATGGATAAGGCTATCCACTCTCCAGAAATTCGAGTAAGGGGTGACGGTATGTATTGGAAAGCTCTTTAATCAAACACTGAATCCTGCCCGCTCTAACGGCCTCTACTGATCAATCGTGATTACTAGTGCAAAAGTTGATAACACGGGTTAAATGCATGAATGCGCATCCATTAGTTTAACCTAACATGTATATATTTGATTAAGTCAGATGTTTATCCAAGTACCAAGAAACCGATGTCGAAGTTGGATTTAAGAGTTGATTTGAAACATACCAAGTTTAGGCTATGGTGCTTAACATGATCCATTTGTTAAAGAAGTATCAAATGACGAAGTGTAAAAAGGGTGGTAACTCATCAATGTGATCCACGATGCGTTCGGGTTAACCGTAATCGGGAACGTCCTAGACAAGTGTTTAAAAAGGCTGAAACATGAGCATATCAGACAGCCTTTTGGGGCGCGAGCCAATGTGCGATCGAGGAGGTGCTTCCTAGTTGTTAAAAAGGTTGTCAAAACCGCTTTTGTGTTAAATGTTTGTAAGTGTTGTTTGCATGACTCGGAATAATTACCATTACGTTGGTAATATTCGTTGTCGGACTCGATTTCCAAGCTTGACATGAGTAGTTTACAAATAAAGGTGTAAAATTTGTATGCTTGGCCGTTTTGTCACCGCACTCAAATTAAATCGACGTGGTATTTATGTCAACCAAGGGTGACAAGGAATATGGCCAAGATAAAAGAAAATAAAATGAAATAAAAAAAACAAAAGAGAAAAGTTTGATATGAACTAAATATGTTAAGTTCATTGCTTTGTAATTAGTCGACATGTGTCATCGTACTCGAATTAAACCAACATGGTATATATTAACCAAGGATGAATATGTATGTGACAAAAATGCATGAAAATGTAAATAAATAGAAAAATAAGAGAAAAGAATGTTTAAATGCTAATAAATTTTTTTATTAACCAACAAATCTCATCGAGACATAGGGTAAATCGCCATGGTATGATTAACTAAGGATGATTTTCATAAATGGTTAAAAAATTGGTTGTAAGAAAATAAAATAAAGTGGTGAAAACCATAATAAGAAAGAAAGAAAAATAAGAGAAAAATGTTCAGGGAGGATGAACTTAATCAAACCTATAATTCTGAGTCGCGGCCATGCCAGTTATGACTTTCTCTGAAAATTCATTCTCACCATTAACAACTACACGACAATCAGCAACACAACAAAAAACAACACAAAACTCTTCGTCAAAAACTACAAATTCTAAACAAAACCATAAGAGTACTAATAATAATAATTCTACTATAGTTGTTAACGACTCTACTAGAAGTTCGAATCATGGAAGATCCAATTCTCCAGTCAAGGGTCCTACATCTGGTGATGTGAGGAAGACAAAGACCATAAGTGCGATGAATGGGATCCCGGTGTTCAATTTGGATGAACATGAAGATTTGCGGCCTGTTTAGATGAAGAGGGATGAAGGTTGGTCACTTAGGCAAGGTGGAAGGAATGTCCCGATAATGGCAACTATTGAGGAGGAGGAGGAAGAGTTCTCATATCTTCTTCAATTCTCATCCTGAGGTAGATTTCTGGAATTACTCTGTTTACTGCTATATTTTCAGTGTCAATCCTCCATTGAAGGTCGTAGAAGGGTTTGTATATCGCTTATAGGCCAATTTGATGTTGAACGTGTCTCGTTTATGGATAATGTGATATTTCTAGTTAGGTTTAAGACGCAGGAGAAAAGGGAAGCATTACTGAACTTAGGGTACTACTTGTTTGATAATAAACCTATTGTAGTGAAACCCTGGGATCCTGATGTGGAATTTATTAAGGAAAGTGTAGACATTATGCCTGTTTGGATTAAAATGTATGGTATCCTGTTGAAATTCTAGGGGGAATGCCTACCTCAGATAGCTGGGTTGGTGAGAAACTTTGTACAACGTGATACTGCTACAGTTGACAATGTGAAGTTGATTTTTGCCAAACTGATGGTTGAGTTGGAGTTTGACCAGAAGCTGGTAGACCAGGTCTATTTTCTAAATGAAATAGGGAAGAGAGTTTGTGTGAATATATAATACGAATGGAGACCTATTACTTACACAATGTGTAAAGGAGTGGGTCACGTTTGGATCAATGCAGAAAGGTAGCACCAAAAAAAGGGGTAAAAAAAGTTTCAAAAGCCAGTACAGAAACAGGTGTGGAGAAACTAGTGACTGAGTCATCTAAAATTGTTCACCTTTGTAATACTTCGTATTATATTATAAGTTAGAGAATATTTCACATGAAATTCTATTATATTGTCCTTCACTAATATTTTGTGAAGTATATTTTATGTATACATATTATAAAAGTATTTTAATTATATTCCGTTTAAAAGTGGGACGTCAGATATTTTATATATTTTCGAATGGGCTTGAGTTAGTAAGTCGGGATTAGTTGACGGTGGAATAAGGCTTGGATTGGCCGAGTATGGGCCGAAGGGAAAGAGTACATTAGCGAGTCAGGATTCACCTAATTTGTTAGCTACGACTCTGGATATATAAGCTTCTTATTTCCGCACCTTGACCTTTAATTAGTTAAAACAAAAGAAAGAAAAACCCTAGTGAGAAGAGAAGAGAGGAGGGTCAAGTAGGACGAGAGGAGACGAGAGCAAGGGCGCGTGTTTCGAGGTCTAGACCTACCAATTTCTCATTCCTTTCGATCGTAGGTAAAACTGTACAACCCGTTATACTTGATTTAGCAATTGTTGTTATAGTTCTTACTACCCTTACCCGAGCCCTAGCGAGTTGTTCATTGTTATAGCATAGGCGATTTTATTGTTATTATGAGACGGTATTTTACTGAAGGTATTTTAATTTATTATGGGTTTGGGTTAGTTGTAACCGTAGTTTAAGAGCACGGCCTTAGTCGTGGCCTGCTCTTGTGGATGCGGCCTTAGCACGGCCTACTAGCAGCCGTGTAGTGTGTCGGATGGCCTAGCTGTGGCTTGGTGTCTCGGCATAAGTCACGTGTAGCGTAGCTGGATTGCGTAATTTAGTTGCAGTGATATTTATTTTATTTTATTTTGGTTAATTATTATAGGCGCGAAGTCCGTAAGAGAACTTTATTCTAGCTTATTTGATATTTATGAGACGGTCTACTGCTGAGGTAGGTTTTCCTAGTCAAATCATGTTAATGGTTGTATGCTTTACTTTGTTGTGTACTAAGATGTCGGCTTTATTATTTTATCCAGAAATGTCTCATGAATTAAGAATGCAGCGGTGTTATACTGAACAATTGCATATCATAATGGTTGAGGCCATCCTATGCTGAGTTAGTAATATATTTGCGGATTGTTATAAATAATTATGTTGCTGTAATAAGTTAAGTTGCGTATTATTACTTGTGACGTAATGTTGGTTGCCTGCGGGGCAACATTGAGATGATACCAGTAAGCCAGGCCTATCTGCGGTTGAGGACCTGAGATGATATTGGTAGGCTAGGCACGGCTGCGGTTGTGGACCTGAAAAACTAGTAGGCCAGGCACGGGGAAGTAGAAGCGTCGTGGTACGGATGACTTGTGAAATGATATGACGAGTATGGCGGTGGTATGGTGTGCATGTGACGTGCGTGAAGTAGAGTTGGGTATGACACTTCAGTGTAGGGCGTGAAGTGTGGCTGTGGCCTACACGGTCTTAGAGGCTGCGAGCCTGAGTTATTGTGTTACGATGTGTACTATCTTATCATGGTTATTGCAATGAATCCAATTTATAATGCATTTTGTTGTACTTATCGCACTTGTTATTTATTATTATTATGTAGCATGAGTTGACTTGGTTGTGTTTGTG
>LHUT01002783.1:0-23165 GCA_001412135.1 Silene latifolia subsp. alba
GGTATTTCGGGGTTGTTGGGTGGTGTTAGGATGGCGGCGAGGGTGAACGACAATGGGATGACGAAGATCGGCCGGGGGAGACAACCCGAAATGGACAGCGGTGGTGGGAGAGGAAGGTGGACCGTGAGGGAGGGGTGTGACGGAGAGATCGGTGGTCAACCTGTTCCGGCAAGGTTGGTCTGACTAAGGTGGCAAAATTCGTGGCGGCCGCCCGACGTTCAAAGATTCGGCGGTGGGCTGGGCTGGGCTGGGCTACGGTGGTGTTTAGTGGTGGCCTGTACAAAGTGTTTGGTTGTTTTTTGTCTTTTTTTTTTTTTTTCCATTTTTTCTTTTGAACGCAGTACATGACTAACATGACTACATGAGGAGTGAATGAGATTATAATAGGGGTAAAATTGTCAAAAGTGTACAATAATGAGTAAAATGTGTACTGTTAAAATTTTAGGAGCCATTCATATATATATATATATAAATGGAAATAATATATGCATTTTAAAGACAATGGTAATGAGTACTTACAATATACTCATTACTGACTCAACTTTTATGCCTATAATATATTCTATTATGTCTCTCACTAAATTAATGGAAGACGGTCTCTCATGAGACTGACTAATATATGTATTTTAAACGCTAGGTTAAGATATCTTTGATATTTTTTGTGTTTAAGAAATACTCCGTAGTTATATGGTCTCATACTCTCATGACTTTACTTATAATTAGACTGACTTATTTTAAAAACATGAATAAACTTAATTTTAGAACATCTACTTAACAATGCATATTTATAATTTTATTTTTAAATAATTAAGTTCATTGGGCTTTCAAAATTGTACGAGATTATTTACGGGATAACTTGTGCTGAACAAATGATATTTAAGTGTTTTTTTCCCTATTTATGTAATTGTTTATGAAGTTGAATAATGGTAAAATGCAGGCATTTTTTCAGAGATGGTGGAGGGAGCAAAATGAGGCAATGCAAAACATAGTCAAGGACCTGGTCAAATATGGTCAACTTGAATTCGTGTATATTTTTTTTGGTGCTATTTATACCCATTTTACGTATAATCTGTATGATACTATGATGTTTATATAAGTCACCTTCTTTAGCTCGCAAACTCGAAGTGTAGGGTAAACAGAATTTAAAACCGTATTTACTTTAGGCATTGCATGTCGCTTAGATTGACCATGCTTGTTGAATGATAATCAACCTAACTGCAATGGCTTTAGTTTTTTCTATGAAAGTAAAGAAATTTCTAGTGGCCTTATAGTCTAAAATGTTACTCCGTAATACTTAAAAGATGTCAAGTGGACTACTGGATCAGCTAATTCAGTATGTGTTAGTGTGTTACGACTATATTAGCCTTTATTCTTACGAGCTTATTCCCTTCCCCAAACACGAAATAACTTATTTAGAATGGATGGATTACATATCGAAGTTATTTAGAAATAGAGATCTGTCAGAGGGTTGAATAAGTTATTTAGAATCACTTCAGAATGGACAAATGGAGGGATAACATATCGAAGGTAAATGAGTTGCTTAGAATGGATGTCAAATCTTCGATTTGGGAGTTGGTATTTTATTCTAGGACAAAGTGATATAGTAAAGGTGATATCACTTGGGGATAGACAAATGGATGGATTACATATCGAAGTTATTAAGTTACTTCGTATTAGGAAGGATGTTAAGTCTCAGCTTGTATTCCCCAAGCTTGTTTCAAACTAAACCATGCTGATTTTGTGTGCCCTGCAACTAATTAGTTGATGAAATCTCAGTTGAGTTTCTCTCACGGTTGATCCGGTGAGAATCCGAAAAATATGTTAAAAACTTCTGTTCTGGTAATTGTCTCAGAAAGTTAGAGCTTTCAATTGAGACTGCATGGGGTGTGAGGATTTAATTCTTTTGCTTATTTGTTCTTCAGAAACGGGGGCATGGTCATGCATGATGAGGCAACTCCACATTATATTGACATGATTGACCAGACAACTCTTGGACACCAGTTTCTTAAGAAAGAATTTGGGGCGATACCAAGAATTGGGTGGCAAATTGACCCCTTTGGACATTCAGCTGTGCAAGCCTACTTGTTAGGAGCAGAGGTTAGCTAGTCTATACCCTACCGCTACTGTTTGCTCATGCTTGCTTAAAACCATATTCAACCGAACAGCATCAAATATTTGTGCGTACCATAGTGCAGGCTGGATTTGATTCTCTGTTCTTTGCAAGAATAGATTACCAGGATAGAGAGAAACGCAAAAATGATAAGAGCCTTGAATTTGTTTGGCAAGGGTCTGAAAGCTTAGGCTCAACTGCTCGGGCAAGTAACATGTTTATTTTCTTATGTTCTATTAGCCTCACACTCTCACTCTAGTTAGCCTATCAGAGCTAAGAAATTTCTAAATATCTCTTGTAGATTTTTACCGGTGCTTTTTGGGAAGGCTACTATGAACCCCCTGCTGGATTTTATTTTGAAGTCAATGATGACTCCAAAATTATTCAAGTAAACATTCTACTCTTATATATACAGTCAATATGGTACTTCGTTTTGTCCGGGAAGAAAAAGAATCGATCTGCTCCTGTATGTACATCCAATATTGTGTGGTTGAATATCTGACATACTCTTCTTTATTTTGAAGGATGACCCTGACTTCTCTGACTACAATGTTCAAGAACGAGTTAATGACTTCATTGATGCTGCTTTATCTCAGGTAAATATTGATGCTCAACTCATATGTATTGATTTAGTTAAAGTTCTCTGTCATAACACATACAGCTGTTCGCCTTCTGCTCATCGCCACTCAAAAATATCCTCACATGAAGCTCAGACGCTCAGTGGGTTTTAGTGATATCGCTAATGAGAGAGAAAACTATTAGATAAAGAGACTGTCCTATTGTGATAACAGTCGATAGTTCATCTACATGCTTCTTTTATTATTGATGGATAAATATGTTTTTTACTTTTGTGCATGACTTTTCTCGACAATGGGCGCATTGTGTGCTTAAGATAATTAGATAAATGTGCATGGTGAGGGCATTGTTGTCGTAGACTTGTAGTGTACACTGTGTATCAGTGCAAGTGCTATACTAGTTCTTGCAAATAAGTTTTTACTGTTGGGTTTTTCTCTCACAAAGATGCATGTATTGCACAGTCTCTCTATGTCACTCACATGTCACCACTCCCCAAACAAAAAATTAAATGTTTTTTTTTTGGATGAGTGGGGGCTCGCTATTCAGTTTTCAAGAAGCTGAAGCTGATATTGGCTTTTGCACATTTCCAGGCAAATGTTACTAGGACAAATCATATAATGTGGACGATGGGAACGGATTTTAAGTACCAGTATGCAGAGACGTGGTTTCGGGAGATGGACAAGTTGATTCATTATGTTAACTTGGTAATCATTACTCTGGCTACTTCGCTCATTATTTCTGAGCACATTGTAGTTCTTCTACCGGTGGTTTTTGTTTGTTTGTGAATTCTTTACTCATGCGAGTTTTTAAACCTATTATGTAGCCGTGATGTAGCCGACCTAATTCTATTCCTGGTATAGTCGTTGGTTAATGGATGATAGTCTGACTAATCAACTTCGGAGTATTATCGTCAGTAGTCAAGACTTTTTTTTAATGATTAGTGCTTTGCTATTGTTTATTGCCGGCTCTAACCACAGTTCATTTATTAGCATGGCATATCGGTTTTTGATGGATTTTAAAAACATGGATTCCCTCATTCATTTCTTATTACTGCTTTCAGGATGGACGTGTCAATGCACTATATTCAACTCCATCTATATATACTGATGCAAAATATGCCGCCAATGAAGCTTGGCCAATAAAAACTGATGACTTTTTCCCGTGAGTAGGAAATGTTAACGTGCTCACAGTATATTCACATCTTGTAATATTACAGTTATTTCCTTTCTTTTTGGTCCCTAATTAGGTAACTATACTATACAAATTCTTTATGGCAACAGATATGCAGATAGAATCAATGCATACTGGACTGGATACTATACTAGCAGACCTGCATTGAAGCGATATGTTAGAGAGATGAGTGCTTACTATCTGGTATGTTCTCTGTTTAGCAGCTTTTGACATGTTAACCCATTGGCAGTTGTCATATAACCTCTATAGTTAACTGTTTAGTGACAATTCAGGCAGCCAGACAACTCGAATATTTTGTTGGAAAGAGTAATTTGGGCCACAGTACAGATGCACTGGCGGACGCTTTAGCTATTGCTCAACATCATGATGCTATCACTGGTACAGAAAAACAACATGTTGCTAATGATTATGCAAAGAGACTTTCAATGGGTTACAAAGAGGTTCTTATCGTTTTGCTGCCACCCTTTGTATCTTTTTATTTTATTTTATTTTATTACATTTTCAGGCTTTCAGCCAACTTGTTATGATTTTGCCTCTCTTAATCTCTAGGCTGAGGCATTGGTTGCATCATCCATTGATTGTTTGACTCAGTCATCACCAGCAACTGGTTGTCTGAACCTGACTACAAAGTTTCAGCAGGCAAGAGATTAAAAGCTTGTTCACTGTTTGGTCATTTGTACTTATGGAGTATATCTTATTATAGTATTAAAGTCAAATTTTGAAGCACTAAATCTCTGCAAAGACTTTAATGACTCCTCATTTTTTTTTCCCGGCCTCTCACTCTCTCCTAAGTTTAACACCATAACTCTACAATTGAAATACTGCATTATTTTTAAAGTTTAATATGGTTAATTTTTCTTCTGTTATATCAATTTTTGGCCAGTCTCATACCATTAGATTTGTTTCATATTCCGAATGGAGCCAAGAACTCATTACTCTTTGGTTCTTGATTATGATGGAATAAAGCAAAATGGCTCCTAAAGTGGCTGCGCTTCTTTTTCATGTGAAGTAGCGGTCCTTCAATGTAGTTCTTGACGCAATTTTCATGCTGGGTCATTCGGAAACAGCCTCTTGGTGTTGCTAACACAAGGCCACAAGGGTAAGGCTGTGTACACCCGGTTGCCCGTCTTCAAATAGATGTCAAATTAACAAAGCTTTTCCGCACAAATTCAATAGGAATCTTAGAAAAATATATATGAGGTGTTAAGAATATATACAAAATGCAATAGTGCATAGGTATTCTGTACTATTAATTTTCTGCTTTGGAAGATATGAAAAACACTAGAGAGACCTCAGTCACCATCTTTAGTCTAATACTAATGTTGGTGACAGATGTCAATTTAATAGGAGATTGATTACTTTTCTCATCTCTATTCTACCTACATTTCTTCGTTTGTGCAGTGTCCGCTCATGAATATAAGTTACTGTCCAGCGTCAGAGATTGACCTCGCTCGTGGGAAAAACTTGGTATAGTGGAGTTCTGCTTCACATACAGTATATATCTGTTCAGATTTTTTTAAATCATCTCATTACGGCAAGTCTTTTGCAGATTGTGGTTGTCTATAATCCTCTTGCATGGCAGAGAGAAGATATTATTCGATTTCCTGTAAGCACCAAATTGAATGTACTTTTCTTGGAAGGGCAATTTTTTCATTGTTGGCCGTTAGATTCTACGGGCTATGTCACTAATGCTTCATTAAAGTATTTGTAGCACATAGTGAAGCTAGTATTGGTGATTCAGAAACAGTCTCAGTCTATCTATGTTTTCAACATAAGTCAAGTCTTTGCACATCCAACCCCTAATCTTGTCATAGTCAAGGACCTAAGGCCTTTGAGGTGCTAGCACAAATGTTGTTTTATGGAAATTGTTTGTGAGAGTTCGTATATAGCGTACCGGATCCTTAAATTCTACTTCGGTTTTCAAAATCGTTTTAATCTTTATTCTCGATTTAAATTTAAGTTGTTATAGAGAAATCCGGAATTCGATTTTAAANNGTATTATGTTTCGCTCTCCCTTTTGTTCTTCATTTTTCCCTTTTCTATTTTTCTCGCATTTTGAGGTGTGCGTTCACCCATGGACAGTTTTAAAGGATGATTCATGTCAGCCGACCCCAATAATCATTTTGGGATTAAGGCTCTGATGTTGTTGTGGTATCCTGCTTCTTGTGAACAATTTAAGATGATGAGACCTGCTGCAGGTCATCTCTGAAAATGTTATGGTTCGTGATTACGAAGGAAAGGAAATTGAGTCACAATTACTTCCTATATCTGATGTTCAATTGAGCATGAGAAACTTTCACGTTGCCTCATACTTGGGGGTTCCAGCAAAAGATACACCTAAGTACTGGCTTGCATTTTCAGCATCTGTACCACCACTTGGTTTTAGTACTTTTACCATATCTCCCGTCAAAGGCAAGATAAACGTTTCTTTGAATTTGTCTTTAAATAGTACATATGCAAGCTTGATAATTAGCGTTCTAATTCTCAATGTGTTGCATGCAGGCACCAAATTGGCAAGATCATCAGTCCACAGATACCACGAGCATGATAAATCTACCTTTGCTGTTGGCCCAGGCGCATTGAAACTTACTTTCTCTAAGAATGGGAAGCTAACTTATCACAATAATAGAAGAAATATGGTAAAACTATCTTACACTAACTTCTTATAAAACCACTTTACCTTAAAGTCACCCCTTGTATATTTAATATTATCAGTGATCATTTTATCATCAACGATGATCCTTATTACTCCATTCGATTCACTACTAATTAGTATTAGAAATATCATTACTTGTGTTTTTTTTTCTTTTATTTTATCCTCAAGGAGGGGTAGTATTATATTCATCCTTGAAGTGCAAAATCAAACAAACGTAGGTATTGATATTTCTAATCCAGCTTCACAATTCTTGTATAAATACGAAAGTAGAAGAAATATGCGAAATCTGGGGGAGTACTTTGTAACCCGTTTTATATTATTATACTATTAGTGTAAGTGACCCTTCTAGTCGTGAATCGTGATGCAATTTACATTAAGTTATTGTAAAATCATTTTAAGAAGTGTTATTAACGTCTTATTTTGGTCTCTGTAAAAATTTCACATTCAGTGTTTCTAACATCCTCTATCTTTCCATATGAAGGATACAAAATCTATAAATGTGTCCTACAGTTACTATGAAGGATCTACTGAATATGATCAGGTAAGTCCTGCAGCTTTTATTAGCTAGGCATTATCGCTGCTAGATTTCGCAGTTCCGGTTAGAAAGTAAACTTCTTTTCATATGGATTATTACAGGCATCTGGGGCATATGTATTTCGTCCAAATGGCGCACATGACATAGATCCAGAGGAAATGGTATTGATTGATGTTAACACACTAAATGTTAAGTTAAGCTGCAATATCATAAAAAAGGTTTTTGACATTAGCACTCTGGTTGTTGCCATGAAGGTTGCATCAACTGTTTTGCGAGGTCCTCTGATAGATGAAGTGCATCAACAGATCAATTCATGGTTAAATCAGGTGCTTCCAGCAACAGCTTTTTTTTTCCTTCTCATTTTTCGTTGCTATACAGTCAGACATGCCCGAGTTATAGGATGAGCAACTGACAACCCACAAGAATAGTAATGAAAAGACATGAGACTTCCTGTAACATCCCTGGATTTTCCGACCACAAAATAATAAACAAATACAGAAAATCCAACACCGTCACTCTGCACTTAGCTGTAGAACCAAGCGCGGTAGATATAGAGACAATATATCAAAATATGAGTAGATGTCAAAAACGTTAAAACAAATACGTTGCAGCGGAAGTCTTTAAGTCTCACAAAATTCAAAACAGAGTAATTAAGTCCGAAACTAGTAGATCCAATTAACTAAAATAGCAAGTTCTAAATAAATTCAAATTGAGTTCATTCTTCAAAATCCTTCCATGTTCGTACTACTCCCCGGATCCGATATGCACCCATGCAGCATTCAAGTTTACACTTATCATCTCTATCCAAAATCACGGATAGGTACAAGTTGTTCCAGAGGGGGAACGACCCAAAACAAAATGGCACAGAGGTGAGTAAGGAGTTAAGGAAACAAGAAATAATGATAATTTAAAAACGATATTATATTCCAAAACAATTCCAAAACCAGTAATGATGTAAATCCAATAACAATAATCAAACCATTCAAAATCCATATTTTTCACCATGTGTGCCAATGTCCTACCCTTGCACGGTCTAGAGGTATATATATATGTGCTAAGTTAGTGCGCACCCCTCACGTTTGGACAATCAGTAGGATGAGGCTGTCAAAGGANNCACCCAAATGGAACTCGGGCCAAGATTTCAGTTTTCGGGACGAAACCCCAGGAGCGTCGACCTTAAACCCTCTAGACCAGCAGAACTCCCAACTACCAAAATCCAAAAACTTGTTCAAAACACTCCCTAGCATAAAACTCACCAAACCAACCTAACATAATTCGCCTCACTTCATTCAGAACCGGTATCGTATTACTACTACTGTTCCATCGAAAACGAATGGAACAAAATAACCAAAAGTGGCCCAAACACTCTTTATCAACATTGTACTATAAACCATGCTCTCTCTTTTATTTAGAAACAATGTGCCCACAAAATAACTAGAGAGATTCGAAAAGATTAAAATTGCACAATAATTAGCACCGAGAGATTTGAAAAGGGTGGAAGCAGTAATACAACAACGCAACAACGTGACGCCTTTTCCACATCTGTCAAATCTTGATATGATTTTTCCTTAGCTAAATATCTGTTTTTTTTTTTTTTAACTATATGACGTACTGTATATCACATACTAGTTTCTTCTGTTTAGCTCCTGGTCTGAAATTGTCTAATGTTTTAGTTTCTTGCAATTTTGCTTTAGATAACAAGAGTTTACAAGGACAAGGAGCATGTTGAAGTTGAATATGTGGTGAGCTTAAACAACTGACCTCTTCCTTCTTGAGTTAGTTTTGTATTGGGAGAAATAATACTCAACACGAAAAATGTACCTTTATTTGTATGAAATATCTTGGTAGAGGGGTGTATCATTCGTATATCTAAGCCATTTGCTTTTGTTTACTGTTATGGATGATTACCAGATAGTGAACTTTGCTATCTGAGTAAATTATTGCTCAAATGAAGTTTACGAAAATGAAGTCTCTTATTACTCTGTACATCAATGTTGATGGTACTATTATGGACAATCCTTTGTTATCAGGTTGGGCCTATACCTGTTGATGATTGGGTTGGTAAAGAAGTTGTGGCGAAATTCACAAGTGATTTATTGTCAAATAAAATATTCTACACGGATTCAAATGGACGTGATTTCATCAAAAGGGTATGATGTTCAAGTGCTCTGGCTCCATTTATGTTGATATCCTACTTTCTTGCGTATATGCATTATTGTGCATCTGGGGGTAAAGCCAGTACGGCAGATGTACTCACACGGGTACAGTTGCATACATTTGATCCCCCTTATCCTATCATAGATGGTTAGATGGAGCCTTGAGGCATTTATGTAATGTTATTGTGCAAAAAACTGTGTTGTTCATGGTATGGATGAATGACTTCTCACTTATTTACAGATGCGAGATTATAGATCAGACTGGGATCTGGAAGTGAACCAACCTGTTGCTGGGAATTATTATCCTGTATGTTTTGCGGCCTACTTTCGCAGAATTATCTCTACCTTATCTTTTAGTTACTTTGTTCCATTGCCATTGTCATAATTCAACTATCACGGCCTCACGGCCATGCTTTTTGTTCGCATTGAGAGTGTCTTTTATACTTGCAAAAGATACAATTATGTAATTTTGACCTGAAAGGCAGGAATTTCTTGCCATGTATAATCCATTAGGCAGAGGTTGAACAATTCTTCCTTCCCTGGAAAAAACGAAGAGAGAATCGCTTTAGCGTGGAAGTTATGAAACTTGGCTATCTTTATCCCCAGACTCAAAATGGGTCTCAAGATCTAATAATTTATTTTTAAGACTCAAGTTCAGACTTTTATATTTTACCACTTTATCCTCAGACCAATGCTCAGACCTACTTTCTCACTCACATTTAACTATTCACAAGTCTTATATTGAGTCTTGGATTTCCAAGATCCAACTTAAGACTTTGCAACAGTGAAAGTACATTATCCCTATTTTTATGTCTCTAACCCAATATTAATATTTGGGTCTGGGAATAAAGATAGTCAGTACTTCCAGTGTATTCCTTGAGATTTCCTTCCCTATTTCAGATTTCCAGCTTTTACCCTTGTTTTTAGTTCGTCTTTCTCTATTGCATACAAAGTCATAACATCCTTGGATCTTGCTGCATTGAACTTTTCCATAATTACGAGGTGCTGGTCATCTAACAAAATCATTATTTCTCAAAGGATCTGCTAATTTCCCAATACAATCTTGCTACTTATTTCAGATTAATCTGGGGATATATCTGCACGACGATGTGAACGAATTTTCAGTCATGGTGGATAGAGCTGTTGGAGGGTCTAGCATAAAGGATGGCCAGATAGAGATGATGCTCCATAGGTAGCTGTTTTTTTTACTTTATATTGAATTACATTATTGCAGATTACATGAGTGGAGCGTCACTCTTTCTTTATTCGTAGTAATCTGGGTTCGTTCATGTGTAGACGGCTGCTCTACGATGACGGCAAAGGTGTTAATGAGGCCCTTAATGAAGTAGTTTGCACACCCGATTGCATAGGCTTAACTGTAAGCAGCCTACTATTTTCCTTTGTTACTTGATTACAGTTGAAACTACTTGAACACCAAGGGAAATCTGTTCCAGCCCCCACCCTAAAGTGCGACTTATTCTTCATTAGTCTTCTTTTTGCAGTTCCTTAATTTGTATGCTGTGGAGTTGCATCTTTATCGTTTGATGATTCTGTACCATAAAATTTACTTGTTTACCAGATACTGTAGAACAATGAAAGTAAGATTATATTTTGACCTTTTAGATTCATGATACGAGCTAGTGCTATGACAAAGTTAATTAAAACAAAGCAATATCCTATGACAACATCTCCTGAGGGCTAAAGATTAAAAGGAGCGGCAGTGAAGACAGTTGTACGAAATGGACGTTGGCAAAACGCACTCTTTGATACTTGCTTTTGCAATGTGCCTCTTATAATACATAAATAAAATTTCAGAGATAAAACTGCATTCTTGCTGGCTTAGATCAAGTTGCTGTATATATTAATGCCTTTTACCCTTTCAGAGTTTTTGACAGTTGGAAGAGTTGCTCCTTTTCTCATCGTGAAAATGTGAGGATCAAAGTCTCATTGACATCGTATGCAATTGAGTAATACCTCCTGACAAAAACAATTACTCCCTCCAAGTCACTCATTTCTTCCCTCTTCCCTTTTTTGGACATACAATATCACACAAATGGATCAGAATACCCTTAAACACACCCTACTAACAACTCAACCTCCAGTCCTCCACCACAATGATCCTACAACCTTGTGTCGACCTTAACCTGCCCTAGCACCACCAATAAGAACAACACCCTCGTCGCCTGAAACCACCTCAACCACCCTCTGATCCGCTCCCATCACCACCAACACCTGTCCTCCCTTAGTTATACTACCATTTTAACCTCCCCTCACCGCCACGTGACCGAACAATCGCACCGCACCATGCCACCACTGACTGGCAACAATACGAGATCAAGCAAAAGAGGGAACGAAGTGAAGTGGACAGTGGCGATTTGGGGGTGGGGAAGGGTTTTTGACGGAGTCGGGGCATATTCAATGTGAGGAGATTTTGGTGGTCAGGGTAATAGGCGTATGAAGTGGGGATTTCGGAGGTCAAGGTGAGGGATTATGAAGAGGGTAAATTAGGTGTAAGGGTAGAATAGGAAGTGTGTCATCTTTTACCCTTTCCTTATTTTTTCTGCCAAAAAAAAAGGGAAGAAACGAGTGATTAGGAGGGAGTATACCAAGTCCAAAACAAGCTCAAAGTAGTTAATATATGTCTGGTTGTTGGCTTCCTGTTTTTGGGTAAAGGGAGCTGGGAGCCACAAGGCAGTTTTGGTGATCAAACCCAGGTCGAGTACCACTACCACCGCTCCATGACTTTGCCGGCAACAGTTGACTTCCTATGCGCCTCCCTATTTCCTTGCATGTTGGCAATTGATTACTAGTATTACTATTTAGTCATGATATACTAGTTTTATGTTTTGCTTCATTTCGCAGGTCCAGGGAAAACTTTATTTCAAAATTGACCCTCTTGGAGAGGGTGCGAAATGGAGGCGTTCATTTGGTCAACAACTTTACTCTCCATTTCTCTTGGCATTCAGTGAGCAGGTGGAAAACATAAATCTCATTATAGCAACTACTGTAATATTTTGGCCGTTGGAGTCTTATTTTAACAAACATGATGGTCTTACAGGATGATGATAAATGGCAGAATTCTCATGAACCCTCCTTTACAGCCATTGATCCATCTTACACTTTTCCTGAAAATGTTGCTCTAATAACGCTCCAGGTAACTGGCATTTCATTTGATGTGTTATTTGGTTGTGTTTTAAGTATTTATGTTGGCAATTATGGTTTTTATTCTCCATTTCTCCTTGCATCATTTCATTTATTAATTTACGTTTAATAAGCAGGAACTTGCTGATGGAAAAGTCTTGGTTCGGCTAGCACATCTATATGAGGTCCGTCCTTAGAATCTTTTAATCAGCTGATTTTGCTTAGACCTGTCTCTAGTTCACCTGCATAGAGCTTTACTACCTTTTTGAGTATTCCAGTTACTTTTATCTTTTGGGAGCAGTGATGTAATAGCTAGCTTTAAATATTGAATTTATCAATGTCGAGCTAGTGTTATGCAGAACTTCTATGTACTATATTTGTGTTCCTTATCCCGTGCCTTGAGATGTTCATGCTTTATCCAATCATATGTATTAAATACCCTGTTCTTGCCTGGTTGTGACTAAAGGTTGGAGAAGATAAGGAGCTGTCAAGCATGGCAAATGTCGAGCTCAAAAGACTTTTTCCGACAAAGGAGGTAAGAGATTTTGTGGCACCAGTAGGTCATGAGTAAAAATACTACAGTACAAATGTAGGACAGTCATTGGAGTAAAACTTTAGGGTTTTGACTTTTGATGTGAATTTTAAATTCGAACGATAAAAGTTCACCCCAAGACCTCCAGTCTTCCCTATGTCCTATGTCCTGCCATAGGGCGCATGACCCACCTAGACTTGGCAACCTGGATATCCGTTGCTCCAGGTCAAGTTAAATTGGATCGTTTTCATGTGGGCGAGCGTTGAACCTTTTGGATTTAGGTTTGATTAAGTTCAAGTAGATCGCTCATCTTAAACGGTTTTAGCTATTACAAGTTGGTATTAGTTCACGCCAGATGAGGTGAGATTCGAATTTTACCTTCACTCATTGAAAATATGCATCACAGTATATAAGTATATAATTTTTTTTTATTATTATTATGGTCAAATGGGAGCAACTATTATCCAACTCATAATAATAAGAGGTTATCTATATGAAAATTTTAGTCTTTTGATTTAAGTTAAATCGGTTGGATTCAATTCAGTTTCATTCGAGCTCAGGTGTACTTTGGGTATGCCAAATTTGGTCCAGTTCCGGTTCTATTCAGGTTGAATCGGGTAGTGAGTGTAATTTAAGTCGGTCATTTTAGGTTTTCTATTGGATATCAATTCAAATATTTTAGATAGATTTATTGGGTTTGGCCCGTTTGGGTTTGTTTTGCCAAATCTAAACATATCCATGCCTTTTGATATACTCTAATCCAGACTGTCACTCAGATTGAGTTAGCTCAGGTCGGGCAATTATGTTATGCCTTGGATACGGTCAGTATGGTCGAATAATTTTTCAAAGTGTGGGTATTTTTCCTGTATGTTATCCAGGTGGGGGCATGGGTTAGTTTCATTTTGAGTCACTGATTAAGGCTTACAGGTTGGGTCAAACGGTTCTGAGCTTAGTCATTTCCGCCCTCTTTGTTATTTTTATGTAGAAAAGTGTGATTTCGAATTAGCTACTTTGTGTCATTTAGGATCAGGTAATTGTTTGGCGGGTGGTCTTGAGTCAGATCGGGTCAGGTTTTGGGTCTTACAAAGTTAGGTCAGATCAGATTTTAAGGTCAAACCTGGCTTGTCTGTTATGGTGTACTTAAAATCAAGGCTTTCAAACCAGTCCCACTAAGCTTCGAGTCATGTTCAGTTACTTCAATTACTTGCTGATTGTTAAGCCCCGATAAATACTCATATTTTACTGTTTTAAATTTGACCAGATTGACAAAGTGGTTGAGACAAGCTTATCGGCCAATCAGGAGCGGTCGGAAATGGTGAAGAAGAGATTAGTATGGAAGTCGCAAGGCGCCTCTGTTATGAAAGACAAGGTAGTGAGGGGAGGGCCTATTGATCCGGCTCAGCTGGTTGTACAACTCGCGCCCATGGAAATCCGTACTTTGCTCATTGAATTCAACCCCATATCCCGCAAAATCTCTGACATGCGGAAATAGTTCATTGGTCGCCACCGGAAATCCTTATTTCAGTTTAGCTTTGCGGGCACACGTTGCGAATAAAGTGTCTAGATTGCACCCGTATGTTGCTTTGTACTTGGTACTCTTGAGAATAAAACATGTTCAATAATAGCATTTGGGGGGCATTTGATCAACCAAAAAGGCGTAAATGTATTGAACATTTTTCCTCTGAAAAATATATATAAACAAATCAATGGAATGGAGGAAGTATAATATAACTTCTACTCCATCCGTCCCAATCTAATTTACACTTGTTTTATCTATATAGTTTATAAAGCAGGTGTAGGCCTAGTTTGGTAAACAACAGATTATATTCGATTAGCAGATTTTGTTAAATGTGTTTTGTAATTAGCATACTTAAATTAGCAATTATTTTAATCCTTTGTAAAATGACAAATAAATACATAAATAAAGTATTGACTAAATTAATTATTCTATAATGAAGGTAGGGTTAATATTTATTTTTTAAGAGGTAAAAAGGTCAACATACTTTTTTCCTAATCTACTGTTAGAATATGCTTGGGAGAGCAACATATTGTAAAATAGTAGATTCAATCCCAATTTGATATTTCTATGTTGTTTACCAAACACTCCAAATAGCATATTGATTGGTTAAATATGTTTTTTTTTTTTGATGACGANATTGTCTTTTTTATGAAAAACGTCGTCGATATTTACTAAAACGTCGTCGATATAAATCAGCCCCCATTTTTTTTTGCAATCTACTATTTACCAAAATACCCCGTAAACTATTCACCGTGACGGGAGTAGAATATTCTAACGAAAATTTAAATCTAAGGTGGTCCCATATCATTTGTCCCTACTCTCTCGGATGTCCCTTTCCCTCCAACATCAACTCGTACGTTTGACGTGGCAACCACCAATATACTATTCCCCACACACACTAGAAAACGACGTGTCTAACCACGCATGCGAACCAAAACGACGCGTATTAACTTCCATTCCAGATAACGATCAAACTCATCAGTCACACTCACTATCACCAAGTTGACTGACTCTTAGCTTCAAAGCTTCATCTTCATCCCCAAAAATCTCACTCAATCACCTCACTCTACTCTTCTACTTAACCCTAACTTCATGATTATCTCATTTATTCGATTAATTAATTTTAATTAATCACTCAATTATGGCTACGGCGGGGGTTGCGGCGGTGATGACGGCGGTGATTGCGGTGGCGTTAATGGCGACTGTCGTTGATTCTAGGTTTACGATGTATAATACGACGGGGAAGTTAGTTACTGGAAAGTTGAATGTTCATTTAGTTCCGCATACTCATGATGATGTTGGTTGGCTTAAAACCGTTGACCAATACTACGTCGGCTCTAACAACTCTATTCAGGTACGTATCATTATGTTTTGTTGATTTAATCTTGTGTAATTATCGACTATTTGATTATTTTAATGTTAATGTTAAATGTAATGTTAATTATGTTAACGTTGAGGTTGATGAATATGTTTGGTGCAGGGAGCATGTGTTCAAAATGTACTCGATTCGTTGATTCCGGCATTACTTGCTGATCGTAATCGCAAGTTTATCTATGTTGAACAGGTGATTTTCTGCCTTTTTTGACGCTGAAATTGCTATAGCGCAGTTCTGAGACGAGTTTAATTAGTTCAATCGCCAGTATCTATTTTCTGCGTTTTTCTGCTTTTTTTTTTAGAGTGATTTTCTGCGTTTAATGTTGACTCCTTAATTAGTTCGGTTTTACACGAGACAGACTTATTGTATGAGACGAGCTTCTAAAACTTACAGGCCTTACAGCATTGTTTAATCACTAGTATCTATATTCGTCATTCAATTGTACAATGATGCTCGTATTCGTATAAGATGTTGTGAAAATAAATATTCCCTCGGTAATCTAATGCTCGTTCATTTGGTTATTTGAGGTCAATTTTGACATTAATTTGTAAAAAAATATATAATACACTCCCTCTGTCCCAATCAATGGTTGTCCTTTGGTTTTGTCACAAAGACCAAGGAAAGGGGAGGGGACCAATTATGAAATGACAAGTGGAACAAATTGAGTGTAAATGATCAAATTGCTCATCAAGTTCATTCTTAAAATAGAAAGAACAACAATTGGCTGAGACACCCCAAAATGGAATAGGACAACAAATGAGCGGGACAAAAGGAGTAGAAGTTACCGAGTATATATATTGTGAAAAAAAATGTCCGCTAAATTTTATATTTTCAGCTAAGAAAAATATATAAATGCTAGAAGTAAAAAATATGGTAAATGAGTTGTTTTAGAGACACTGAAAATTCAAATGGGAGAACATTAGTACAATTCAGAGGGATTATTATTTTCCTTGTAGAGTAAGGAGTAAATGATTTAGGTGGAGTGGAAATTTTGGAAATTAGAGGAGTTACTTCTGTGTAGTCTAGACGTATTATGAGATTATTTATGTGACAATTTGTCCTAAAGAAACGAAATGTAAGTTTTTTTTTTTTTTTTAAAATTGTGTAATTGTTTATGAAACCGAATAGTGGTAAAATGCAGGCATTTTTTCAGAGGTGGTGGAGGGAGCAGAATGAGCCTATGCAAAACATAGTCAAGGACCTGGTCAAATCTGGTCAACTTGAATTCGTGTAATTCGGTGCCCAACGTTTTTAACTCTTTATTTTTCTGCTATACCTATTTTACCTATAACTCTTTATGATGTTCGAAGAAATCACCTTCGTTCTTAAGCTAGCAAAATCGAACTATGGGGCAAACAGAATTGAATACCCTATTTATGTTAGGCATTGCCTGTCGCTTAGCTTGACAATGTTTGTTAAATGCTAATCAACATAACTGTAAGTCTGTAATGGCCTTAGGTTTTTGCACGAGATTAGAGAAATTTTTAGAGGCCTTATAGTCTAAAATGTCAAACGGAAAGTATTTGTTAGTTGTTACAACTATTGGGCTTTATTTTTACGAGCTCATTCCGTTCCCCCAAACAAAAAAGGCCCCCTTCTTCATACCATGAAGGTAAGGCATTAGCCACTTTCTTAATGCAGTGCCTTTCCCCCCATTTTATTTCATTGGAAAAAAACAACTACCCATCTGGTTAGGGAATAACAGATATCTATCAGGGGACAGGGGGTTGAATAAGTTATTTAGAAATCACTTCGGATTGGACAAATGGAGGGATTATAAATAAATTGCTTAGAATGGATGTTAAATCTTTGATTTGTGAGTTGTGATTTTATTCTAGGACTACGTGATATAGCAAAGGTGATATCATTCGGGGATGAACAAATGGAGGGATTAGTGATTACATATCGAAGTTAGATAAGTAACTCCGTATTTAAAAAGGATGTTAAATCTCAGATTGTATTCCCCAAGCTTGTATCAAACTAAAGCCATGCTGATTTTGTGTGCCCTGCTACTAATGAGTTGATGAAACCTCAGTTGAGTTTCTCTCACCGATTGATCTCAAGAGAATCCAAAAAATATGTTAAAAACTTCTGTTCTGGTAATTATCTTAGAAAGTTTGCGCTTTCAATTGAGACTGCATAGGGTGTGAGGATTTAATTATTTTGCTGATTTGCTCTTCAGAAACGGGGGCATGGTCATGCATGATGAGGCAACTCCACATTATATTGATATGATTGACCAGACAACTCTTGGACACCAGTTTCTTAAGAAAGAATTTGGGGTAATACCAAGAATTGGGTGGCAAATTGACCCCTTTGGACACTCAGCTGTGCAAGCGTACTTGTTAGGAGCAGAGGTTTGCTTATCTATACCCTACAGCTACTGTTTGCTCATGCTTACTTAAAATCATATCCAAACCCAACAGCGTCAATTATCTGTGCGTACTCTCTTTTTAATGTGATAATTTCTTATGAAATATTCTGTGTTAGTGTAGGTTGGATTTGATTCTCTGTTCTTTGCAAGAATAGATTACCAGGACAGAGAGAAACGCATGAACGATAAGAGCCTTGAAGTTGTTTGGCAAGGGTCTGAAAGTTTAGGCTCGTCTGCTCAGGCAAGTAACATGTTTATTTTCTTGTGTTCTATTAGTCTCACACTCTCACTCTAGTTAGCTTATCCGATCTAAGAAATTTGAGCTAAATCTCTCTTGTAGATTTTTACTGGTGCTTTTTGGAAAGGCAACTATGAGCCTCCTACTGGATTTTATTTTGAAGTCAATGATGACTCCCCAATTGTTCAAGTAAAACATTCTGCTCTTATATATACAGTCAATATGGTACTTCTTTTCGTACGGGAAGAAAAAGAATCGATCTGCTCCTGTATGTACATCCAATACTGTGTGGTTGAGTATCTGACATACTCTTCTTTATTTTGAAGGATGACCCTGACTTATTTGACTACAATGTCCAACAACGAGTAAATGACTTCGTTGATGTTGCTTTATCTCAGGTAGGTATTGATGCTCGACTCATATGTATTGATTTACTTAAAGTTCTCCGTCATAACACACACACAGCTGTTTGCCTTCTGCTCACCGCCACTCAAAACACATTTTCACATGAAGCTCAGTGGGCCTTAGTGATCTTGCTAATGCGAGAGAAAACTGTTAGATAAAAAGACTGTCCTATTGTGGCAAGAGTGAGATAGTTCATCTACAGGCTTCCTGTATTAATGATGGATAAATACACTTCTACTTTTTTGCCCGGTTTTTCTCGACAATAGGCACATTGCGTGCATAAGATAACTACATAAATGTGCATGGTATTTATGAGGGCATTGTTGTCGTAGTCTCGTAGTGTACACTGTGTATCAGTGCAAGTGCTGTACTAGGTTTTCCAAATAAGTTTTTTGCTGTTTGGTTTATCTCACAAAGATGCATTTATTATAGTCTCGCTATGTTACTCACATCCTGGTCACCACTCCCCAAACAAAAGAATAAATGTGTGCTTTTTTTTCCGGATGAGTGGGGGCTCGCTCACTATTCACTTTTCAAGAAGGTGAAGCTGATATTGTCTTTTGCGCATTTCCAGGCAAATGTTACTAGGACAAATCATATTATGTGGACGATGGGAACTGATTTTAAGTACCAATATGCACACACGTGGTTTCGGCAGATGGACAAGTTTATTCATTATGTTAACTTGGTAATCATTACTCTGGCTACTTCGCTCATTGTTTCTGCACACATTGTAGTTCTTCTACCCGAGGTTTTTGTTTGTTTGTTAATTCTTTATTCATGCGAGTTTAAAAAACTACTATGTAGCCATGATGTGGTCGACCTGATTCTTTTCCTGGTGTAGTCGTCGGTTAATGGATGATGGTCTGAGTAATCCAACTTCGGAGTATTTCATCTTCAGTAGTCGTGACTATTTCTTTTTTATGATTAGGTGCTTTGCTATTGTTTATTGCCGGCTCTAACCACAGTTCATTTATCATCATGACATATCGGGTTTTGATGGATAACTGCTTTCAGGATGGACGTGTCAATGCACTATATTCAACTCCATCTATATATACTGATGCAAAATATGCCGCCAATGAAGCTTGGCCGATAAAAACTGATGACTTCTTCCCGTGAGTAGGAAATGTTAACGTACTCAGTATATATTCACATCTTGTAATATTACTGTTATTTCCTTTCTTTTTGGTCTTAAAAATTCTTTATGGCAACAGATATGCAGATAGAATCAATGCATACTGGACTGGATACTTTACTAGCAGACCTGCACTGAAGAGATATGTTAGAGAGATGAGTGCTTACTATCTGGTATGTTCTCTGTTTAGCAGCTTTTGACATGTCAACCCATTGGCAGTTGTCATATAACCTCTATAGTTAACTGTTTAATGACAATTCAGGCAGCCAGACAACTCGAATATTTTGTTGGAAAGAGTAATTTGGGCCACAGTACAGATGCACTGGCAGACGCTTTAGCTATTGCTCAACATCATGATGCTGTCACTGGTACAGAAAAACAACATGTAGCTAATGATTATGCAAAGAGACTTTCAATAGGTTACAAAGAGGTTCTTATCATTTTGCTGCCACCCTTTGTATCTTTTTTCTTGGTTTTATTAGACTTTCAGGCTTTCAGCCAACTTGTTATGATCTTGTATCTCTTAATCTGTAGGCTGAGGCATTGGTTGCGTCGTCCATTGGTTGTTTGACTCAATCATCCCCAGCAACTGGTTGTCCGAACCTGACTTCGAAGTTTCAGCAGGCAAGTGATTCGAAACTTGTTTACTGTTTGGCCATTTGTACTATATCGCATAGTACTGAAGTCAAATTTTGCAGTACTAGATCTCTGCAAATACTTTAATGACACTAGAGCAACCTCATTTTTTTAAAATCTTTTCCCGCCTCTCGCTTTCTTGTAAGTTAACACTTAACACTACAGAGACCTCTATACTATCAATTTTTTGCTTTGGAAGATATGAAAAGCACTACAGAGACCTCAGTCACAATCTTTAGTCTAATAGTAATGTTAGTGATGGATATCAATTTCATAGAATGATTACTTTTCTCATCTCTATTCTACCTGCATTTCTTCATTTGTGCAGTGTCCCCTCATGAATATAAGTTACTGTCCAGCATCAGAGATTGGCCTCTCTCGTGGGAAAAACTTGGTATAGAGGAGTTCTGTTTCACATACAGTATATATCTGTTCAGATTTTTTTTTAAATCATCTCATTACGGCAACTCTTTTGCAGGTTGTGGTTGTCTATAATCCTCTTGCATGGCAGAGAGAAGATATTATTCGACTTCCTGTGAGCGCCAAATTGAATGCATTTATTTTCTCATTGTTAGTCGTTTGATCCTACGGATATATGGCACTAACGCTTGATTAAAGTATTTGAAGCACATAGTGATGTTTTTGATATCCTGCTTCTTGTGAACAATTTAAGATGATGAGACCTGCTACAGGTCACCTCTGAAAATGTTATGGTTCGTGATTACGAAGGAAGGGAGATTGAGTCACAAGTACTTCCTATATCTGATGTTCAATTGAGCATGAGAAACTTTCACGTCACCTCATACTTGGGGGTTCCAACAAAAGATACACCTAAGTACTGGCTTGCATTTTCAGCATCTGTACCACCACTTGGCTTTAGTACTTTTACCGTATCTCTCGGCAAAGGCAAGATAAACATTTCTTTGAATTTGTCTTTAACACACATGCAAGCTTGATAATTAGCATCCTAATTCTCAATGTGTCGAATGCAGGCACCAAATTGACAAGATCATCAGTCCACAGATACCAAGAGCATGATAGATCTACCTTTTCTGTTGGCCCAGGCGCTTTGAAACTTTCTTTCTCTAAGAATGGGAAGCTAACTTATCACAATAATAGAAGAAATATGGTAAAAGTATCTTATACTAACTTATTGTAAAACCACTTTACCTTAAAGTCACCCCTTGTATATTTAATATGATCAGTGATCATTCTATCGTCAACGATGATCCTTATTACTCCATTCGATTCACTAATACGTCCCATTATTAAATACTTGCAAGAATACGAGAACTAGTATTAGAAATATCATTACTTATGTTTTTTTTCTTTTTATTTACTCCTCAAGGACCGGTAGTATTATATTCATCCTTGAAAGTGCAAATTCAAACAAAAACGCAATTATTGATAATTCTAATCCAGCTTCACAATTCTTTTAATAATAAATACGAAAGCGGAAGAAATATGTGAATTCTAGGGGAGTACTTTATAACATGCTTTATATTATTAGTGTAAGTGACCCTTCCAGAGTTCTAGCCATGATGTAATTTACATTTAAGTTATTGTAAGATCATTTTAAAAAGTTCTATTAACATTTTATTTTGGTCTTTCTAAGAATTTCAACTTCAGTGTTTCTAAGATCCTCTATGTTCTCATATGAAGGATACAAAATCTCTAGAAGTGTCCTACAGTTACTATGCCGGATTTAATGGAACGGATAAAGATACTCAAGTAAGTCCTGCAGCTTTTATTAGCTAGGCATTATCACTGCTAGATTCTGCAGTTCCAATTAGAAAGTAAACTTATTTTCATATTGATTGTTACAGGCATCTGGGGCATATGTATTTCGGCCAAATGGCACATATGATTTAGGTCCAGAGGAAACGGTATTGAATGATTTTAACACGCTATGTTAGTTAAGCTGCAATATCATAGAAAAGTTTTGACATTAGCACTCTGGTTGTTGCCTTGAAGGTTGCATCAACTGTTATGCGAGGTCCTCTGATAGATGAAGTGCATCAACAGATCAATTCATGGTTACATCAGGTGCTTCCAGCAACAGCTTTTTTTTTTTCCTTTTCATTTTTTTTGTCTCTACACAGTCAGACATGCCTGAGTTATAGGATGAGCAGCTGACAACCCTTAAGAATAGACGTGAAAAGACATGAGACTTCCTATGCATCGGTTTAAAACTATGATTAAAACAAAACATTACCCTAGTTGGAAGATAAGCAATCCCACCACTTAAAATAACTACCCATTCGAACATTACAAATTTACAATAAAAGAGCTTCAAAACATAATCAAGTTTTTTTTTACACTTTGCCTCTTTATACTGGAGTGGCACTGGCGGAATATTTTATGTACCCGAGTAGGCTGTTAGAATGCCTTGTTGGTTCTAGGAAAAGACCGCCCCAGATAAACTACCCAGTGTGCCGCCTTGCCTGACGGCCCTCTTCCGCCGGCATTTGTCCCACGATCCCACGAAGGATTCAATCCAGCCATAAGTAAGATGACACTACATATATTGTGAAGTATGTCTGGATTTTATGTACCCGAGTAGGCTGTTAGAATGCCTTGTTG
>LHUT01002784.1:766-14924 GCA_001412135.1 Silene latifolia subsp. alba
CTTTAGTGAGCCATTTTGATTTACTCCATTATAATCCATAACCAAAGAGTAATGAGTCTTTGGCCCCGTCAATATAAAATTCGAAAAAATTATTCCCATGGCTGCAATTACCCCAAAAAGAAACCTAACAAATCTGCATTCTGTTTCAGGATTACTTGACAATGTTCTGAGCGATTACTTGTGGGCAAAAGCTGTACTTTTGACAACGACAACAGTTGCAACAGCCGGTCTCACCATTCAGGTCCCTCTAGCAGCTGTGGTCGATACATTGACTGGACATGCCCCTAATTTGATGAATTACATTGGTGCTGCAGCTGTCATGGCAGGGTTTGTCGGTATTAATACCCCTTCTGAACTCTTCAGTCGGTCAAAAGAAGCTTCCATGGAGGTAGAACACACAAGTTATGATGAAAGTCATAGGCAGTCTGTTCCCGAAGACAACAATGCTCTATTGTAGCTTTTGTCCTGTTTTTCGCAAACAGATGTTCATAACTTGTTCTACTTGGTGAGCGCATTGGAATGGTTATTTTGTCTGATTGTCAAAAGACTTGCAACCTGCACCAAATCGCTCTATCAGCTAAACAAGCTAATTCTTGTGTCTTTGCATTCACTGAAGCACCTGATTATGATATAGCCAAGATGGACCAGCTCCTCCTTCAAAGTTTAATTGTGAATCGTGTTGAAATGGTCATTTTAGATTCCGGTGCATCACTCTTTGTATATTATGACCTTTGTAATTTTGTAACACACTTCAACAAGTTAGGTGATGGACGCCCATGTAGTTTTTTGGGATAATGTCCGAATATATCAGGAAAAATATTATGTGAATAATTTTTGTCTATGTTCTCGACTTTTCGTCACGCTAGTGTGTATGTTGTAGCAAATGCTCGTACGAAATTTTATTGTAAAATAGGGAAAGACGCTCATTGTGTGTATTTCGACTATCAAATTTGTGCGACAGTTATACTTGGAGCTGATCACGGGTAGCCCTGTCTGTTGGCTTTCTCCACTCGGCCCTGAAAATAAGTGGGTAAGGACAATGTAATTTTGGAAAACTGAGTTATTTGCTGCATTCCTATTGGTTGTTGAGTTTTTAAGAACACAAAATCTCATTGAAGACGGCATATCCGTCACAAGCTTGTGACGGATACCATTTCCTCTCACAAAATACCTATGAGAGGTGAGTGGGGAAGCACATGGGGGTGCCCCACCTTATCCCCTCTCCCTTTTTGTGAGAGGTCTTCAGCTTGTGACGGGATTAGCCCGTCACAAGCAAGACGCTTTGTTTCTCACCTGGTACAAATAGTCTTATATGACTCTAGTCACTCCACAATATGACTCGGTCTTCACTCACCAATCACTAGTCATCAAGAAACAATTAATTCTCCCGAACGGCTTGTCGACACACAACTATCACAACTTGGTATAAAACTCGTGACCAAATACATAAAACTCCCAACACATTCACACACAACACTAACAAACACTCGAACCCAAAATGCGTTCCTACAACCGTAACCGTAACCACAAATCTCCGGGAGCCACACCAGCCACCCCGACCGCCACACTATCTCTTCTTCTTCTCGCGCTCGTAACAGCGGCCTCTGCAGCGTTACCGCCATACGCTTGCGAAACATCAAACCCATACACAAAAACATACACATTCTGCCGAGCAGACCTGCCAGTGAGACAACGGGCACGTGACTTAGTTGCAAGACTCACATTGGATGAAAAAGTGTTGCAATTAGTTAATACTGCCCCTGCTATCCCTCGTCTCGGTATACCGGCTTACGAATGGTGGTCTGAAGCGTTGCACGGTGTTGCTAATGCTGGTCCTGGTGTTACTTTTCAAGGGACTATACACGGTGCTACTAGTTTTCCTCAAGTTATTCTTACTGCTGCTTCTTTTGATGCCAGGCTTTGGTATCGCATTGCTCAGGTATTTTACTGTTATAATTATCGTCCATTTCAAGGTAAACAAATAACTGAGACGTATTTGATTTCTGATTTTTAATAGATTAGTATCGACTATGGAGTAACCAGTTTAGTAATATTACCTACACTCTCCGTCTCATTCATTTGTTTATTTTTTTTTTATTGTTTGTCAGTTATATAGTAAACAAATGATTGAGACGGGAAAGTAGTAAGAATCTGACATTATCCGATAAATTGGTACACTGATACTGCCAATTAGATGCTGAACATGTAATATATCCAATTTTGTATAAATATACCAAATATTGCCAATTAGATCGCTGGTTAGGATGACAAGTATGCCCAATTTGGATGATCTACTTTGTATTTCTTCGGATTCAACCGATTCAAAATACGGAGTACATTTGATTAAAATTCTCATCACAAATGAATAAAAACGTAAAGAAACATTTGAGACGGAGGGGATAACAACGTAGATTAGTTTCTAAGAGTTTAAAACTTATAAATGTAATGGAAGAATGAAGGTGACAAATAGAAAACAACTTGCCTTATTTTAAGGTATAGTGTGGACTGTAGAGCACTACATGACGTTTATAGTCAAATCTGGATTATTAATTAATATAAAATGAGGAGGATGAAGAATTTTGGTCATGTAAAAGATATGATACCCTGGGGTGTATTCTAGTCACTGTAATTCTTCGTATGTACCGATAATTGATGGTGAGTTTCCCGTCTTAATCATTTGTTTATGTTTTCCAAAATACTCCTGTGGCTCTCTTAAAAAACTGAAAAGGTAAACAATTGACGAGGTTAGGGCGGTAGAAGCAATGATTTTATGGGTCATTGTTTTGGGTCATGTCAGTAGTATTGTATCTTTGCAGTCCTGATATACTGGCACTTGCACTTCATAATGTTCCTAAATTCCTGTGCAAGATCATCTTATTACAATTATGCGTTCAACATAAGGGATACGGAATATGAAAATATACGCTAGTTTACTAATGCAACATCATCCTCCGACAATTTAATTTATTTACTGAAAGTTAAAAATGATGACACAATTATGGTTGAATGGAAAAGGTGATAGGAAAGGAAGCAAGAGCAGTATACAATGAAGGACAAGCAAAAGGAATGACATTTTGGGCACCAAACATAAACATTTTCAGGGATCCGAGATGGGGCAGAGGACAAGAAACTCCAGGAGAAGACCCTTTGGTAACTGGCAAATATGCAATCTCCTATGTTAGAGGAATTCAAGGGGATAGCTTTCAAGGCGGCCAGTTGATTCCGGGAGGTCACCTTCAAGCTTCCGCGTGCTGTAAACACTTTACTGCCTACGACTTGGACCGCTGGCACAATGTCACTCGATATGCCTTTAATGCCCAAGTAAGTCCTTGATCCTATAATTTATCCACAGTCCCCACATCCCTCTTTCTGAATGAATCATGCCTTGTGCATATAGAGCTGAATATTGTTTGGACTGCATTCGGGTAGTGACACATTAGACTGTAATGACTGATTCCGAGATTTTGATAATAATGGTGTGGGTCGATATTGGAATGGACTTAACATGAGTTCGACTTTTCAAAATCTTTGAGATCGGGATTAATAATTCCGTCTAATAATGTGGTGATAACTGATAACATGTTATTGTCTCAATAGTCTTGAATGTGGAGTGCTGATAACGTAGGAGTGGACCATGTACTGATAAAGACTACCCACCCTTTAATCCATATATCTTGTTACTTTGTGACCAGTTGAGTAGTGGGACTAAACTGTCATGATTTTGGGAAAAGGGAGCATGAAAATTGGGACTTACTTCAAAGATTCTTTCTTGACTCAAAACACTGTCCCATGAAATTTGGCACTCTATTCTATAACACTAAATTATCAGTGTATCTCAGTATCTGTTTTTGTATTGAAAACATAGATTAATTGTTATTAGTAGAGGCTTAGACATTAGACCAGGGATGGTAGTGGGTCCAACTGTCCAAAACCCAACCCGACCCGACACAGACTCGTCAGGTCAGACCCAAATGGGGTAAGTCTGGGTCTCACTTTCTCGGATCCAATGGGTATGGGTCGGATCTGGTTCTCCAAAAATAAGTCGGGTATGGGTCTGGGTCTATGTTACCAGACCCAGTCCCATTATTTAAAAAAAAAAAAAAGCTAAGAAATTGTGAACTTTGTAAAACATGCGCACTAGTGCACATCACAGACATTCACAAATTACAGTAGACCAAGACATGGTATTTAGTATTCACAAAGACTAGCAGCCAAGTACTCCCTCTTAAGTCTTACCCCCACCCCACATAGATCAGTAGCGAACTCGACGGACAATGATGGCGACTGCGATCCGTGACCTAATCAGCATGTGACTACCAGTAACAGTGAACGTCCGACGACTGTTTTCAAGTACTAAAACAATAGGAAATCGCAAATGTGGGAGGTGGATGGAATAGTGTATGACTGGTAATCCAAGGCGGTGAGTTTTAACTCAAATTGATCCATCCGCTGAACTCTGATCCTGAGGAAGTGAACAGATGGGAACTCGTCGTCTATAGAAAACACCTTACTAGCCAAACACATGAACCCACCCTTGCCATAAAAAGTAAAGATGGAATCAAAGGCAGCAACGGTTATATCAACTCTTTGAAATGGGCTTTTTCATGCTGATTCAGTGGATCACAAAAAAAAATTATTAGCTTGTCGAAATTCAGGTCCACTGGTAGAGCCAAACCCAACCCGGTCTGGTCGGGTCTGGGTTTGGGCCTTCACGGGTTCAGCCGTTCAGGTCGGGTCTGGTTCTGGTCCCGACCAGACCTGACCCGTTGCCATCCCGAATCTATGCAAAACAATATGTTGCACTGAAATGGAAAAACATTGTTTAGTACATAAAGTTTTAAGAGTTTCACAAATCATAACATTTACATATAGCTAAAACAAGTGCACAAGATTAGCAAATTAACATATTTGCGAGTTGCTACTCTATAACCTATGGTTAAACGAGTATCTTAACTTAATAGGGTTGGTCCATTCTAGCTGAGTATGTTTTAGAACAAGGACTTACCCTTCCCGCGCTTGTTTCTAGCTTAGCTGTGATGAATGATAATCTGGACTCAGGAAAAAAAAAATATTATCACGACTCTCTTTGCACCAGAAAAAAATAACTTTAACCTTCTACTTTGATGGGATTATTAACTGTAGGTGACTGCACAAGATCTGGCAGATACATATCAGCCTCCATTTGAGAGCTGCATACACAAAGGGAGAGCTAGTGGCATTATGTGTGCCTACAATCGCGTCAATGGGGTTCCTAATTGTGCCGATTACAATCTATTAACCAAAATAGCGCGAGGAGAATGGGCTTTTGATGGGTACATTCCACACCCATCATCTTAATCATCAATGTTTTGTTGGTAGAACAAATATGGCAGGAAAATGACCTGAAATTGACAGTCATAGCAATGCTTCAGGTACATTACCTCGGACTGTGATGCAGTATCTATCATTCATGATGATCAAGGTTATGCAAAAGCACCGGAAGATGCAATTGCTGATGTCCTCAAAGCAGGTATTTGCAGAATTGCAGTCTCTGTCTGTATTTCCGTTTGCCATTCTAATAGTTCTAAATTCTCATAGGTGATAGAAAATACTCAAATTCTTGTAGAAACCTGTCTGATATTAAGTTGTTACTAGATTATACCAATTAGTCACCTAATAAGTTAAGGTAACGTACCCTTAAACTCAATGAATAGTTCTTAAATTAAGTACTATTATTCGGGTTTTTGAACTCTGTAATGAAAAAATGATAATTGCTGAGCTATAATGATTAGGAGATCCCACAGATTTAGTAGTGTTAATGTGTATTTACTGAATTACTGTATACTGATGCAACAATACATCACTGTCAAACCGTCTTACAAGACAATGACTAAAAAAAATGGGTTAATATACTACCAAATTTACAGGAATGGATGTTAACTGCGGTTCCTACCTGAAACACTATACAAAATCAGCAGTTTTAGAAAGAAAAGTAGCACAAGCAGAGGTAGACAGGGCCCTCATAAACTTGTTTGCAGTAAGAATGAGATTGGGTTTGTTTAATGGTACCCCAAAAAGGCTACTATACGGGAATATTGGGCCTAACCAAGTGTGTACCCGAGAGAACCAGGCGTTAGCTCTTGAAGCTGCTCAATCGGGGATCGTTCTCCTGAAGAATAATGCCAAGCTACTCCCTCTCTCTAAAGGGAAACCCATATCACTCGCTGTCATAGGCCCTAATGCCAATAACGCTTCAACGCTTCTAGGCAACTACCATGGTCCTCCATGCTCATCTATTTCCCCACTTCGTGCCTTGCAAAACTATGTCAAGGATACAAGGTACTACTTGTGTTCCAACTGTTCACATTTTACAAAACTATGTCAAGGATACAAGAATTAATTCATGCAACATTTGTGCAGATACCACCCGGGTTGTTATAATGTGGAATGTTCAACAGCTTCTGTCCAAGACGCAGTGGGGGTTGCTAAGGGAGCAGACTATGTGGTCCTGATAATGGGCCTTGACCAAACACAGGAAAGGGAGGACTATGACCGCACAGACTTGATTCTTCCAGGGCAGCAACAAATTCTCATTAGAAAGGTGGCTAGAGCTGCAAAAAGGCCGGTGGTGCTGGTACTTCTTTGTGGGGGTCCTGTTGATGTTACCTTTGCGAAAGTTGATCCTCGTATAGGCAGCATTATATGGGCTGGTTATCCTGGTCAAGCCGGTGGTGTTGCCCTCGCCCAAGTCATTTTTGGAGATCACAATCCAGGTATATGGGATCCTCTAAATCCAATCAGTTCAGTCTAAATAAATTGACTAGACACGAATCCCTAAAAAACAACCCAAACTAGATCCGACTTCAGGTGACCTGACCCAACCCAAAATGATCTCAAATGACCAATGGGTAATTTTTAGCAAAGACTTTATAGCCGTGCCCAGAAATCCAGAATGATACCACACCCAAATGACCTGAACCTGTAAAGACTGGACCTAAATCTGACCCAAGCGACCGGTCGCCTGGATCTAGAGTCCATATAACTAATGCTACTAATCTAGACTGAAATTTATTTTTTTAGATTGGATTTGTTGTATAATATTGAAAATTTTGGGTTGGTTGAAGTTTTTGCACTTGATTCTGAAAAGTGCACATATTGTGAACATGCAGGTGGAAAACTACCTATGACTTGGTACCCGAAACAATTTGTGAAAGTGCCTATGACAGACATGAGGATGAGAGCAAACCGTTTGACAGGATATCCAGGGCGCACTTACAAGTTCTACCTAGGGAAGAAAGTCTTCGAGTTTGGGCATGGAATGAGCTATACATCCTACTCCTACAAGTTTGTTTCAGTTCCGCAGACATCTCTCAACATGACATCAGTAGGCACAGTCAAGACGGTCGAGGACCCCAACAATTCCACTCGATATGCTGTAGTTTCTGATATGGAATCAGAATCTTGCAAGGCCATGAAATTCTCAGCTATAGTGGGAGTTCAAAATGACGGTGAGTTGGCAGGAAAGCACCCGGTCCTGCTATTCATAAAGCAGGAAAAAGCGAGTTCTGAAAGCCCGATAAAGAAGTTAGTTGGGTTCGAGTCTGTAAGATTGGAAGCAGGAAATAAAGCCGAAATTATGTTTGAATTGAGCCCTTGCGAGCATCTTAGCAGGGCAGATCAAGATGGGCTTATGATTGTTGAAGAAGGTACTCATTACTTAGTTGTGGGTGATCAGCAGTTTCCCATCAATGTTCATGTTGCCTAACCAATAACACCATTCATCGCGATGTATTGAATCGAATCTTAGTTCAATTTATGGAAATTGGGCATTCGATATGTTGTACTTTACATTAGCTTTTGTACTTTGGATCTTAATGTAAAAAACGGAAAAAATGATTTTCCGGAATTTTGTTGAGGGGAAAAAAAGAAATTTATAGTGTCTGCACATTGGCTATACTTTCAACTGAGCTTCAAAGTTTAACTATGGTGATTCGAGTACATGCTGATTTCTGTTGTGAGCTGTATATAAGCCGCGCTCCGCCTCCTAACAAGTTTACCACAGAGAAGAGCAGTAGTTTGGAAATAATACTCTTAATGATAGTAAGATAACTTACTAATGACAACAAATACGCATATTACAGGCGATAATAGTAACACTTAATAATCAAAGTATTAGTCGATATATAAACCACTTAGGTTCTGCTAAGGCCACACCGGCTCATAAACAACTAAATTTAAACCTCGTCCTCGTTGATCACATATTGTTGCATGAGTTGCGCGCAGAAGTTCATGGGCTGGTCCATCAAGAAACCCATGTTGTTGGCATAACGGTCGTTGGAGACAATGCCGTTGTTGCTGGTGAGGACCACGCGGGAACGGTCACGTCCAGGGTCAGCCAACTTACACCTCCTATGAGGGCTGCTTACAAGCATGGCGTCACACACATTATTCTTCTGGTCTTTCTCCACGTAGATCTTGTATGACCCGGTGTCATCGGTTAGAGCCTCGGCCTCGTATAGGACTTCCTGTGTGGATCGGTGACGGCATTGCACCTTCACCTTAGCACCTATTTTGGTTTCAAGAAACTGTGTTAGATAATAGGAATATTTATAATAGTTGGGCCTTAACCATCAGCTTAAGGTTTTGGTTGAGATGGTTCTATCATGGTATCAGAGTCAGCGTGACCGTAGGTCACGGTTCGAATCCTGGCAACCTCAAAACTCCTCATGAAAAAAAAAAAAAAAANGTGCCACAACTTCCTTGGCCCGGCCTGACCAAACACTATTTTTTTTTTAAATATATAGGCCCGACCCTGACCCGCTACTAAGTGAGCCGGGGATAGTGTCGTACCAACCCAACCCAGCACTGGCCCGACCCAGCTCGATTTGGATTTAGTGTTGTGCCGAGCTCCACTTCCCCAGCCCGGCCCAACCGCACCGGCCCGGCCCACCACACACCCCTAACTATAGCACTCATTAGTCCAAGAAATATAATACGGAGTACTATGTAATTTAACTCCTAATTTATTTATAAGTAATTTCGATTAAATTCTATATTTTCCAAGTTTTAATGACTCAATTCTCAATTATTCAACTCTATTTAAGATTCAGTTCAGATCACTGATATCCCGCTTCATCACATTCCCTTGTGGGGCGAGAGTCTATGATTTGCCTATATTGGGTCGATCTAACGAGTCGAATGCTAAGAAAATTGGGGCGGCTCTTGGGACATATATTGGGATGGAATTGGGACCTAATCCGGAGATGGATAGAGCGATAAGAATTCGAATATTGCATGATGTCAGGCACTCGTTGAAAGCCACTATCCCGATTGCTATGTCGAAGGGTAGGGTTGTTTCGTTTGATGTTAAGTATGAGCGGTTACCAACCTTTTGTTATGGCTGTGGGCAATTAGGGCACGGGGAAAAAGATTGTGAGTACGGGCCATATGAGGAGGAAGAGCTTCAATTCGGTGAGTGGCTCCGCGCATCACCATGGAAAATCACAAAAACTGTTAAAGAAGGTGTGGGAAAGGCTGCAAAATCGCTTCAATCGGATTTTGACAAACAGGTAATGCGGGATGAGGAAGATGCTGTGACTAGTATTATTGCTAAGCTCCAGAATATTGCGGTTGGTTTGCGGATGAAAAAGTGTGCTGAACATGGTAAGGGAGCAGGGGGTCAGGAGCGGGATATGGAGACTCGTGGTGGAGAGGTGAATTGTAACAAGCAGGGAGAGATGGTAGTGGTTAGAGAAAATGCTGTGGTTGCTAATGAAGGGAGAGTGGAAGGATCGAGTGAGGAGACAGTAGGGGAGGAGAGTAGGGCAGGGGCAGGAGGAATGGAGAAGGGCGGGGATGATGCTTTGTGGGTGGAAAGAGAGATTGTCATGGAGGTAGAGGAAGGGATATTGGGGGATGCGGAGAAGGGGGAGAAGGGTGGGAGAGACAAACAGGACGGAAAGAGCAGGAAGTGGGTGCGGACTCCAAGGGAGAAGAGTGGAGGGGAGCAAAGAGAACCGATGGGGGAGCTGATTGGCAAAATAGGGAGGGAGGAGACAGGGGTTGCGGTGAAGGGAGGAAAGAAGATTAAGGCTACTATAGACGGGGGCGTCACTATACCTGAGGCGGAGGTTGAGGGATCTCAACCCCGCCGGGCCCAATGAATATTTTGAGCTTTAACTGTCGGGGTTTGGGCCACCCCGATGCAGTTGGTGGCCTTCGTCACCTAATACGAAGGGAGGCCCCGGCCATGGTGTTTCTTAGCGAGACGAAACTAAGTGGTCGTGAATTACGGTCCGTCCGTGCTAAGTTCGAAGGTTTTGAGGGTTTGGAGGTTGATAGTGTGGGGCGGTCTGGAGGTCTTGCTTTTTGGTGGAAGAAAGGGGTTAATTGTGAGTTTGTGTCGGCTTCAGTTCACCATATGGATTTTATTATCCATGAGGAAGCTGGAGATTGGAGAGTGACGGGTTTTTACGGCTGGCCGGTTGTGGCGGATAAACATTTATCTTGGAAGCTTTTGCGAATTCTTGGCAGACAATCCTCTTTGCCATGGATTTGTATTGGAGATTACAATGAGATCCTCTTTGCGGATGAGATGAAGGGCGGTCAGAGGGCGCAGTGGCAGATGAATAACTTCCGCGAAGCTGTTGATGATTGTGGCTTGGCGGATATTCCGTTTGAGGGGTATAAATTTACTTGGGATAATGGGCAGGCCGGGGAGGATAATAGGCAAAGCAGAATTGATCGAGCTATGGGTACCTTGGAGTGGCGAGAAAGGTTTCCTTATGCGAGGTTGATACATTTGGGTCGGGAGTGGTCTGATCACTCCCCTCTCAAGCTCGTGTTGGATAGGAGAGATCTTACGGGTGGGGGTAAAAGGCGATTTCGCTTTGAACAGGTGTGGGTTGGGGAGGATGGGAGTGAGGATGCGGTAAGAAGGGGATTCGAACGGGGAGGGTGTGACATTGTTACAGCTTTAGAGGAGAGTGCATCACAGCTTCAGGCGTGGAAAAGAGTGAATATTGGGAAATTGTCAAAGCTATTGCTACAAAGAGGCGACAGATTGAGCGGTTAAACGAAGGGGACCGGACTGTTGAAGAGGTTATGAGGAGGAGGAAACTGGTGAGGGAGGTGGTTGATCTTAGTCGACAAGAGGAACAGTTTTGGCGGCAACGTTCGAGGGCCTTGTGGCTTAAGGAAGGGGATCGGAATACGAGCTATTTTCATAGACAAGCTGGGCAAAGGAGGGCAAAAAACTACATTAGCAAGCTTGTGGACGATGAGGGTATAACTCGGACTGGGAACGAGTCAGTTTCGCGGGTAGCTACGTCTTACTTCATGGAGTTGTTTCGAGCTACACCTGAGAGAGATTTTGGTGATGTTTTCCATGGGTTGGAAGGGCGAGTGAGTGACAGCATGAATGAGGTGATGCGGCAGGAATATGGGGAGGAGGAGGTGGTGGAAGCTTTGAACCAAATGCACCCGCTTAAGGCACCTGGTCCGGATGGTATGAATGGGTTATTCTTTCAGACTTATTGGCATATTGTTGGACCACTTGTGTTGAGTACTGTCCTGGGAATATTGAATGGCGCTCCTATGCCGAGTGAGATCAATCATACCCATATCGTTCTAATTCCGAAGAAGAAAGCACCCGACAAAATTAGAGATTTCCGGCCTATTAGTTTGTGCAATGTCGTGTATAAATTGGTATCAAAAGTATTAGCAAATCGCCTCAAACAATTTTTACCGGAGATTGTTTCGGTCAATCAGAGTGCATTCACACCGGGAAGACTGATCACGGATAATGTTCTTATAGCCTTTGAATTGTTTCACTATATGAAGAACTCGAGGTGTGGGGATGGGCATATGGCACTTAAACTTGATATGACAAAGGCATATGATCGGGTTGAATGTGACTTTCTTGAGGGGGTGCTTCGAATTATGGGCTTTGAGGAGCGATGGGTTAACAGAGTTATGACATGCGTCTCCACTGTGTCCTCGGCAGTCCTTATTAATGGCGAGGTGCAGGAGGTTTTTAGGCCGGAGCGAGGCTTACGACAAGGCGACCCGTTGTCTCCATACTTATTCATCCTTTGTGCGGAGGTGTTGTCTAATCTGTTGAGAAGAGCAGTTGAGCATAATTCGCTTCATGGGCTGAGGATTGCGAGTCAGGCGCCGACTATTTCTCACTTACTGTTTGCAGACGATAGTATATTTTTCTTGAAAGCAAGTGAAGAGGAGGCGGATATGGTGAGCTCTATACTCAGGAAATATGAACATTCCTCGGGACAGTTAGTTAATCTGGAGAAGACTACGGTTTCATTTAGCCGTGGGGTGCCTCGGGCTCGAAGAGAAGTGGTTGCAGGACGGTTGGGTGTGAGTATAGTGGAGGAACAGGAGAGGTATTTAGGCCTACCTACGGTGGTGGGGCGGTCGAAGAAGCCGATAACTGACATTGTGCGAAAGAAGCTCAGTAATAGACTACAAGGGTGGCGTGGGAAAATATTGTCGAGGGCTGGTAGGGAGGTTCTTATAAAGGCCGTGGCCAACTCACTTCCTACCTATGTGATGAGTGTTTTCAAACTTCCCGCAAACTTTTGTGATGAGCTGAGGTCGATGGTGTCTCGGTTTTGGTGGGGAAATGATGGGGATAAGAGAAAGATTTCGTGGGTTTCGTGGAAGCGTATGTGTCGGCCTAAGAGCATGGGGGGGATGGGGTTTCGGGATTTTATGTGTTCCAACCAAGCTCTTCTTGGGAAGCAGGCATGGCGGCTTCTTACTATGCCGGAGTGTCTTTGGGCTCAACTTATGCGAGCTAAATACTATAATGGCATGTCGTTTCTTGATGCGGAGTTGGGTAATAACCCAAGCTATGCTTGGCGGGGCATTGTGGGAGCCCGTGGGGTAATTGTGCAAGGGCTCAGAAGGCATATAGGTGACGGTATGGACACATACATTTGGCGAGATGCTTGGATACCGAAGACACATACAGGGAGGGTAGTTTCGCCGTGTTTTGGGGATGGGACGGTGGAGAAGGTGTCGGATTTGATGACAGCTGATGGAAGCGAGTGGGATGAGCAGAAATTGGATGTTTACTTGTTACCTTTCGAGAGGGATAGAGTGCGCAATATCAGGCTTAGTAGGGAGAGGAGAGGGGATTCGTGGTATTGGAATTGGGAAAGGGATGGGGTGTACACAGTTAAGTCGGCCTATCGCCTGATCATGGGAAATGAACAGCTTGAGTCGGAGCCATCGAGTTGGGAACGGGATAAGTGGCTATGGAACAACTTGTGGAAGGTGGACGTGTGGCTTCGAATCAAACTGTTTTTCTGGCAACTGTGCAACGAGGCGCTCGCAACAAAGGTAAATTTATCTCACCGTATTAATAGTGTCGATGTGTTGTGTCCTTTGTGTCAGAGTCAGGTCGAGTCAAGTGTCCATTTGTTTCGAGATTGTTGGGTTCCTTTGGGGGTGTGGGAGGAGCTGAGTTTAGTGAAGGAGGAGTTGAGCAACATTATGGGAATTAGGGAATGGGTTGAGGGTTGCTGAAGGGTGATGGATAAGAGGGAATATGGCTTGATGATGATAGCTTGCTGGGCGATCTGGGAGGCACGGAATAAGGTGGTGTTCGAGGGGGAGAGGGTGGAGGTTGGTGATATCTTGCGTTGGGTTTGGAGGGTTATGGAGGAGGTGGAAGGAGTAAATGTGGGGTGCGACACTGATGGCGGTGGAAGGAGTGCGAAGGGGAGTGGGGCAGCTAGAGATGACGCTGGGAAAAGGGATTGGCAAGCACCGGAAGAGGGATGGGTCAAAGTAAACGTCGATGCCGGAGTAAAGGAAGGAGTTGGGGTTGGGGTTGGAGCGGTGTGTAGGGATGATACGGGTAAGGTGCTGTGGAGTTTGGCGAATAGTAGGAGTGAAGAGTGGGATCCTCATGTGGCGGAGGCTGTGGCGATTCTCGACGGTCTTGAAGAGGCGGCTAAAGCACGTCACACGTTGGTTGTTATAGAAAGTGATTGCTCGCAGGTTATAGAAGCCCTTAAAAGGAAGAAGACGCGAAGAGGCATTTTTTCTTCTGTTTTAGTTGATATTTTAAACATTTGTAATTCCTTTAGTTCTGTTTTGTGGTCGTTTACAAGTAGGGCTAACAATACTATAGCTCATGAGTTGGCACATGTGC
>LHUT01002784.1:14929-26679 GCA_001412135.1 Silene latifolia subsp. alba
AAAAAAAAAAAAAAGATTCAGTTCAGTTAAACTTCATTCAGTTGAGTTCAGTTCATCTTTTCACAAATTAACTCTTACTTCAACTCCATTTAATTCAACCCAACTCCTTTTACTTTAGTGAAGTTCAGTTGAAAAGAACGGGGAGTAAGTTCGATTAAATCTCACTGGAAACCGGCCCACTATTTATCGGTCTAGACTCTAGGCGTGTAGATTAATCTCGGGGCCATTTCCATTGCTCGTTCTCTTCACTATTATATTCATAACCCAGCCCAATATAATACACACTACACGGCCACACCTACTCGGCACTCGGCAGTATGTGGTAACTGGTATGCACGGATGTACCATCATTCCATCAGTACATTTCTCGCCTATCACAAGATTATTGTACAAGACCATCTTAGAGGTGGTAAATAGGTTAATCAAATTGGATATAGGGTCGAGTTAATTTGGGTCTGTCGTACACTTCAAATCGGGTCATTTTAGGTTTTTGGTCAACTTCGCGCGACTTTTATCGGGTTACTTCGGGCCGGGTCACTTTCGGGTATGTGCCATGTTGGGCCGGGTCGCTTCCGGGTTAATGGTTAAAACAATTTACTTAATACTATTCTGATTAAAAAAATATTATTTTACAAATGTAACTATTTAGTAGGGACGGTTGCAACGAATGAAACTTTATTTTGATGTATATAACGTTAATATGACTTAGTATTTGTCGTTTCGGGTCATTTTGGCACTTTAAGTCATTTTGGGTCGGGTCTAACATTGGGTCAATCAAAGTTTGGGTCGGGTCTAGGTCGGGTCGGATCACTTTCGGGTCAAATAAGTTCGGGTCACTTTTAGGACTCGGGTCAACCTTATCAGGTCGGATCAGCTTTGCCCGGTCTAATCTTACCCACAAGACTAGCTTGTAAAAAAAAAAAAACTTGACTTAATTTTTGTTTTATAAAAGGATTAAGTAAAACTGATTTTTATGATTTATTTTATAGATTTATTTATTTTATATAATTATTTGGCTACGAGTGGACCTAATCCTAATACGGACCCACACAAGAAGTGAGGGCCTGAATCCGACCGAAACCCGAATAAACACGACTTTCACCAACCCAACTTGAATGTTTTTGTTTTTACTTTTTTTTTTATATTTTTTTTATTCCATACAGACCGTTATCCTCAAATAACTAGAAAACAACCCAACCTAACATGATTCAAAGCCGAAATGTCTAACTCAAATTCCTGAAATCTGAATTGAACCAACCTAAATATGGGTCGATTGTCTCGTTTACTAGCTTAGATAGTTGATGTTCGCGGTTCGCCCAGAGAGCGCCGCTCCCTACTCCCTACTCCCTAAGACCTGGCAAACGGGTCAATCAGGTCGGATTCGGGTCGGGTCTTTTAGTGTTTGTCACTATTTTCCGGTTAATTCAGGACGTATCGGGTTATTTCGGGTTGGGTTATTTTCGGGTTAATGAATAAGAGAGAAAACGCCATTTCAAGTCATTTCGGTTCAATTAGAGTTATGTTTTGTTGGGTCATTTTCGGGTCGCCGACTCAATTACGAGTCAAGCAAGCTCGGGTCGGGTAAATTCGGAATTTCGAGTCACATTCAGGTGATGTAGCTCGGGTTAATTTGGGGTCTCGGGTTAGCCTTTCGGACCGGGTCAATCGGACCGGGTTGCTTTTGCCCGGTCTACTCCCAAGTATGCGTCAATACGTCTAACGCATTTATCACGTCTAATCAGTTTTTCAATTAACACTTTTCTCCATCGCGCGCGCTTTCTCCCTTTCTCCCACACTCCCAAAATCATAGAGAAATCGAGCTCAATAATCGGAAGAAATGCGCTCCGGTAACATCTCTTCTACTCTTCTTGTCATTCAAAGATAATTCGACTCGTTTTCCATCTATACGCATCAAATATTCATCAACTAGTGCAACTCATTTCAATTTATTGCCGTAGTTTTTACTTGTTACTCCCTCCGTCTTAATCATTTGTTGCACAAATTAAGAAAAATTGTTCGCTTGTTGTTTTGCGATTTTGTTTTAATTATCTTGCCAAGATTGATTGAATTGAGTAATCATTCATTGAATTGGAGCATGCGGGTTTGATCATAGATTAGGATTTTATTTTTGATGATAAAACCCTAGGAATTGGAAATTATAATCAAATGCATAAGCAGGTATAGTTGAATTTTAAGTGTTACTTGACTTGAGATTGAATTTGTGTATTTATGGAGGTTTAATCGTCAGTTTTTTTGATCAATTCGATTGTTATTTTTCGATATAGCGCATGAAGATTAAGATCGAAACTGACGTTTGATCAAGCGCAATTATGAATTGTATAGATGTAGATTTAGGCTGGTAGCTTGACAAAAATGATGACTTCATAAATTAATGCAAAATCAAGACCGGAAGGATGAGATTATCAGTAAGACTCTTCCAAGTCTTAAGACTCTGCCACATCAACTTTCCACTAACTTTTATTGTTTCTTTATTGTTCAGACCCACCTCAGACTCACCTCAGACTTTATACATTATCCGTCAGCCTCACCTCAGACTCTATTTTTCCACTTTACTCTTTTTTTTTCACAAAAAAGAAATGACACATGGAATTCACTCATTGGTTAATTTCCTTTTAAGATGGGGTCAAGACTCACCCAAAGTCTTTAAGTTGAGTCTTGGATTTCCAAGACTCAACTTACGACTTTGCCAAGACTAGGGTAGATTATTGGTAGTTTTTAGTGGGTCTTGTCTTAAGACTTACCAAAATCTTGTCAAGACTACCAATAATCTTACCCTAAACCCTAGGGAAGTTTTATACTAGAAGTTTCGGCACTTGGCCTTTTCGCCTCCTTTGGGTAAGTTGAAGTATAGTAACAACTATGTAGTAATGTATGTATGTATCACTGAGCTTAGGAAATTGTTATCAAATCCATTAATAGACCTAGGCGAATCGTAGGTTTTACTTGACCTCCGACAGAATATGTCTTAGAACGATCTCTAGTTTTACAGTATGTCGGACAATTTTGTTGGATTGACCACTCCAGATCCGACAATTAGAGGATATGTATGCGGTTTACAAGTGTCAACCAATTACATTGATATGAGGCCTTTTGGAAGGTGACCAAAAATAAAAACGGACCGGCTTGACCCTAAACAGACAGTATCATACTAATGTCGAGGCTATGTTAGTTGTCATGGTCCCAAGTCCCATTTAGTTTGAGTTATTTGCCCTTTTTTTTAGTGCAACTATCTGTGATTCCTGTTTCATTGCCAGTAGTGGTGGTGCATATATGACGAGTAACAAGTTAAAAGAAGGGCTTCTCTGTGCCAACTGTTTTCAGCTCAATTTTGTACCTATTGTACTACTTATTCACCATCATGTTGGATCATTATCAGTGAACTGCATTTATACTTCCTTCGTAATTGAAATTTTAACATACCTTGTTTCTTTGCAGGATGTCATATTCATATGTGGGGGTGTGTCTTGCGACTTCTTGCAACTGCAATAGCATTTCAGGTATGGATGCCTAACAGGTGACTAACTATTTATCGTGTATAGTTTGTCATATTTTTTACCAGTGACTGATTACTGTTTGACTGATTGTGATATTTGGGATAGAACTGTATAAGCTAAAGGAACAGTCTGCACTATTCAATGTTGTCACACTCAAATATTGAGCAAAATGATTTTTGCTGTCTTCCGGCAAGTTCATACTGAGTTAGTGTATACATTTTTATCCAACTCAACTTATGATCAATGAGGTACTATGTACTTTTAGGCGTTGTTTGGATTGGAAAAGAGGAGAGAAAGGCAGGGGAGGGGGAAGTCTGGAAGAGAAAGGGAGGGAAGGAATGGGAGAGGAAAGGAGAATGATGGGGTTCCTTCTAAATCTCTCGTTTGTTTAACAGAGTTTGCCTTAGATGAGGGAAATGAAGGGATCAAATTTCCCTTACCAAAACAAAGGAAATCATATCCCTCCAATTCCTTCCCCTCCCTTTCGCTCCAAATCTTCCTATCCAAACACATCCTTTGGGCCACAGAAGAAGTACCTCTGAGGCTCTGATATCGCGAGGTTAATATTTTCCGCAATGTGATCACCTCCAGATCTGACATAGATGACAATGATGCAAATCCGGCATTTGATTAAAATTTTTGCTTCAGCTCTGTCTTCTTAGAAAGTCCCATGTTGCGGCATTTACGCAATGTTAGTCACTTCTATCACAAGAACATTTTAACTTGGCAAGAGTTCCAAGAGCAGTAAAGCATTTGTTATTATTCTGTCAAATTCGAAGTTCTGTTTTACTCTCTTCCTTTCGAGATGATATAGTTTTCTACGTGATCCTTTTATCAACTTAGAGATCTCTTGATTATACTTCTGTCGGTTCCTGTTAAAAACATAATTTTCTCTGTATCTAAAAATCTCCAGTTTGCAAATAATAAATCCAATATACTCTATCAGTTCTGGATTGCTTAGCATGATAATTTACTTCATAAAGTTTCTAATGGGAAGAAGAGAAGGCTACTTTTCTTTGCACTTCCCAACTAATAGAAAGCATAAACAGTTGGTAAATATATATCCTTAAATGGAGGAGACTAGTGCTAGAATGAAGAGGAAGTTCAAGCAAAGAGAATAAAGAGACATGGTAAATTACCATTATAAACTCAAAATTTGTTAAACTCAGGGGTCATTGATGAGAATTAACATAATATTAGGCCATTTAGATTGTAGCATACATTTTACTGTTAAGTTTGGCTTGTTTTCACTAGACTTGTTTGATTTTAAGGGACGGGAATGTGACCTGGGAAATATTCTCCTTATGCTAATGAGCAAGAGCAATTATGGATCACTTGGTACAAGTAGAAGAGCATCGAATACTTTCTTGACTTATGTTGTAAAGTTTTAGATTATCCTCAATATTCTGGAGCGTAATATTTGTACAGATCTGTTGTATTACTCTACAGTTTGCTAGTACAGGCAATGTTGTCTAATTGCTCTCTGTGTGGCGTACTGCCCGATCAATATGGAATCTTGACTAAATACGTCGAAGGTGAAAGGAAGGTTAGCATCAAGTTAGCTCTGTTGATTCCTGTTCTTTCCCTCAGATGTTAATTCTCTTGTATGCTGTTAGCCTGCGACTCGTTCCTTATTCCTGATTAATATGAAATAACAAGCAGAGTTTCCATTTTGAGCAAGGCCAAAGACTCGCTAACTCTCCCGCTTTGGAATATGAACAATAAAGTAAAAAGGGTAACTAAACTCTCTATCTTTGTGAAATAGCAATTCGTTGTTGATGCATTTTACGATAATTTTTTTTATGGGTTATCCGGAACCAGTATACCTGAATACACATGTGCAAAGTAGCGTTATTTTTTTTTTGTCGTTGTTTTCTGGTGTAGCAATGAATACATCAGATGTTAGGTAGCTTAGCTCATACGTAGTCATTTTTTGCAGTCTTTTCTAGGTATGCTAACTTTACTTGTTCATAAACATTCTGATTTCTGAAATTTCATGCGAAATTTCAGCAACTATATCATCTATCTAGAATGTCGCAAGCATGTATGTTTGAACAGTTGCTATGTGTGTGTCTAGAATGTGAAGCTTGAAGATGTGGTTACCACTATGTTTGGCTCTGTCAATGTTTGTTCTTTCCTTTCGATCTTAATATTCTTTCCAGCTTTGACTTATTCCTGAATGATGAGCTAGAATGAGCACAAGAGTTAGCTGGAGGTGAAAGACTGCTGTGTCAGCTCATCTTTGGACATTATCAACGGAGCTAGAAGATCTTGATATTAAAATTTTCGGTGATTTTATATTGCAACTGCATATAATTGCGGTGGACCCCCCTGCAAAATTGTTTGCAATGCACCATGAAAATTTGTAAGTCATTATATACAAGTTGGATTTTAATATTTTTGCAACTCTATGATTTTCAAAATGCATAAAAGTTTTTGCTCTCTAAAGCCCTAGGATCATATTGAATAAACGTGGGCGTGGTAACTGACACTCGTCAATCCCATTTATATTGTCCTCATTTGACTTTGATGTTCAAACTCTTATCTTAGATGGATCAAACGTGATAATTACATTTATTTTTGGAGAAAATAATGATTAAAGTTATTTAAAGTTGAGATTAACCAACTACTAAAGTCAAATCGGGACAATAATTTGGGGTAGTATAAGATTATGCTGATGAATGAGTCAGTTGACTTTGAGCTAACCCACCACATATATTTTAACGTAACCCCAGAAAAAAAGGGTTGAATCAGACAATGCATTATGCATATGATAATATGCAAACTGCCACAGGTGGACTGGGCACAAGCACAACTGTGATATACGACGTAGTAGCAGTACAATCTTTCTTGTGGTCGTACCAGCAATATTTTGTACGTACACATTTATTCGTCTGGTTTTCATTACTGTATCTTTTACACATAATAAGATTCATATATAATCATATCTTGTCGGAGAAGATATCCTGGCCATGATATTGTGATTGAGTAATAATCCTGTTATGTTGACGTTGTAAATACCACCTGTCACACCACCTTAGGCTCATAATACGGTGTTGCGACTTAAGTTTTACTAGAACTATTGCAAAGGCTTTGTCAGAATTCTTATTCGAATTTTGCATGTGAATGTTGTACTTGTGAAAAGTTGGATGACTGTAGATTAAATTACTACTATTATAATAAGACGATCTATTGAATGAGTCGGGTTGAACATAGGTTAGGCGAAATGCCGATTAGGTATAAAAATTGATCACAAGTGGGGCTGGGATGGGAAAGCGGATCAAAAATATTTTTTCATGTCTAGTTATATGAGTATTTACCATCTACCATCTGTTAGATAATACAATATTTTATGTCGAACATTTTTTTTGTTTAGTAATCATATTAATTACTTATGGTTATGATTCTTAAATTGAAACTGCTACACAAAGTAACAATTCTAGTAGTCATAATGATCTCGTTAAAATGTGTCGTTTGGGTTAGGATTAGGATCATTTTAGGTCACAAGTTAAGATATATGCGTAGTAGTTTAGAACTCTCAAAAATTGGGCCAGTTGGGTGCATGACGATGTGTTTGATAGTGTTACGGAATACGGGGTATACACTACGCTTACTTATTTCTTGTAATTAGGTAGGGTTAGGATCTTATAAAGTTATTTTATTTAGTAAAGATAGATAATATGATATGTTTAATAGTAGTAAAAATAAAAAGGAAAATTAACTTTCTAACCATCTTGATAAAATGATAGGGGTAGATTCTATAAAATTTAACTAATTCTCAGTTTTACCTGATCCAAACACAATTTGGTTCGGTGTCTATCCACTCCTTCATTTCAACATTCTCCCTTTCCCCTCTCACAAGATTAAACTAGTATAAATTGTGTGGGGTCGGAAGAAAGGTGGATGAAACAAAATATATAGTATTTTAATTGATTGTGAGAGAAAAAGGTGGAAGAGAAGTAGAAAGGAGGAGTCTCTATTAATTTTGCCGACATCCCTTCAAATATACTCCTTTCAAACTAGTATGCATCTTCTTAAGTGCCACATATTACCTTTTCTTTTGACTTTGTCAGAAATTGTGTAATTTGGTCAAACATAAGTATACGAAGTTATGAACCCAGAGAAATAAACATCCCCATAATAAAAATAGGGCATACCCACAAAACCAACCAACTAATCTAGACCCGTTCAAAAGACCATGAACCCTTCTCCTCCGGCTTTTGACCTGTTAATTACACATTTCCTTAATAATATTGCGGCTGACTTTCCCCATGCAACTCTTACACCTCATATATAAATACCTTTCTTTCTGCATTTCTTCTTCAAGGCAAAAAACATGCAATAATATATATCATGCAAAAATATGTTAGCCATTGAAGAACTTTTCTGGAGTTTTTCCATTTTATCCATACTTGTTTACCTCTTTCGCTCTACAATGACGTCGCTTCAAATCCCGTCTTCTTGTTCATGGATTACTAAGATTATGGTTGATCAACTTGGAGGTTTACATTCTGCGCATGGACATCATATGATTTCTAATGTTATTCCTGAAGAAAATGTATCTTTAGATCGGAAACAGGTTTGCGTTGAGCCAATTAAGTTGCGAAGGCGACCTTCCAAGCTTTTGGTCCCGGAATTTAGCCCAGATCATCAGGAATTCTCTGCGGAAAAGAGAAAGGCAGAAAACGTTGAGGTCGCCATACAAGGAAGAGGTCATTGTTTGGTAAGTAAGAAAGGAAGGCGCGAGCATATAGAAGATCGGTTTAATGTCATTCCTGACATTTCTGGTGACCCTAACCAGGTACATTGCTATTCCTCTTTTATATTTATTAATTATGATTCAAATCACAAAATGAATATATTACCTTGATTTAGTTTACCCTTTTCTACATCCCCGTTGGTAGAACTAGAAAAAAAAATGTTATTGCGGCCTTGTTGAAAAATTGAAGCTACTTTCTTACAAAAAACAAATAATTGATTCAAATAAATTTTTATACGAAACAAATTTAGTTTTTCATTTCTAATATAAAATCGTCTAATCAAAATTAAATCTATCTTTCAATGTAGGCATTTTTCGCGGTGATTGATGGACACGGGGGCCAAGAAGCAGCTAATTACGTAGCTGAAAACTTGGGGAAGAATATCTTGAAAGGACTTGAGAATATTAAGAAAGAGGATCAGCATGGAGTAGAAGACGCCATTTCGGAAGGTTACTCTCAGGCAGATAAAGAATTTCTTAGACAGGTAAATTTGCTAGGAAAAAAAACCTTTGTAAATCTATATCAAATGGAATCATAGTACGGGAGTATCAATTAGTGGTTTAGGTCAGGGCCGCGGTACTGGTTGTTGGACCTAGTCTCGCTAAATGTGGCCAAAATTGTGGTAAAATGTGGTCGTGGTATCGACTGTCAAACCCTTTGCGACTCAGTCGCATATCAATGCCCCGGTTGATAGTTAAAAACTTAAAATCATGAACGGAATCTTTTCATTGAATTAGTCAAACCCTGGGATTATAAATAGGTCATTATTAAAGGGATTTGGGGTAATTGTCTACTTACAAGGTCTCTTTGTCGTAAATCATTTTTAATACGTAAGTAACTACCCTCACGGCAGAATAACATATTAAATGGTAGACGTGTTGATAGTTTGATACTACAGTAAGTCATCAACATTATATTACTGAAAAAGTTTAACAACGCTATCACGACAACGATAATATTACATGATGTTCGAAAGTGATTTAGGATAATGACTATTGAGTCCGGATGTAGTAACAAATGGAAGCCTGTTATTTGCAAATGTAGGGTGTAGGAAGCGGAGCTTGTACAGCAAGCGTGCTATTGCGAAATGGCCAACTGTATGCAGCTAATGTTGGAGATTGTAGAGTAGTTTTGAGTAGAGCAGGATTAGCAACTAGACTCACTAATGATCATCGCTTGAGTCGTGAAGATGAACGTCTTCGTATCCAAAACTCGGTTAGTTATTTCCAACTTTTCCTGCAAATTAAAGTTTCAATCATATTTTCAATTTATTGCGAGATTTGAAATATAATGAATTTCAAATTTTAGGTGTCAATTTATTCATAGGCCCTAATTAAAAGACGAGCCATTATCTTAATGTAGTAATTACTTTGAGAATCGACATATACATTTTCTAATACAAATCAAAACTGCAGGGTGGATTTATACATGACAACAATAACGGGCTTTGGCGAGTTCAAGGGACACTAGCCGTGTCCAGAGCGTTCGGACACCAGCATATGAAGGAGTGGATAATCTGTGAGCCAGAAATTCAGCATGTTCCCTTAACTTCTGACTGCCAGTTCCTGATAGTGGCTTCTGATGGTCTGTGGGACAAGGTACGGAAATCTATCTTCTAAAAGAATTGTCTCAGCCAAAAGTTTAAATTAATTGTCGAGTCACAATTAACTAAAATTCTACGCTAGAAGTCTGAGTTAATTGTTGGGTTGGATTAAGTCATATGTTAATTTGAGATCTAACTAAGTTCGATTTCAGTCGGTTCTGGCTAGGCTTAATAGGCGAGTTAGATTTTGTCAGCTCTAGAGTATGATGTATAGTACTCCGTACATTTTATCTTTTATCTAATACGATGTGTATCATATTTTGACGAACAATAGGTCGGGGAACAAGAAGCTATTGATATTCTTTCGAAAGAAGAAAATACAATGGAGTCATGCAAGAAGCTCGTAGACATATCTTGTAGCAGAGGAAATAGAGATGACATAACCGTGATGGTGATCGACCTACATAAATTTGTTACAGCTTAAAGATGCACCATTTTCACCTAAAACTTCTGCTCATTTGGAATGTAAATAAAATGTATTCTAGCTTAGCTTATTAGAGTTTCGATAGAGAGGAGCATGGCAGCGGAAAAGGGCAAATTTTGTGAATTGAGTTGGAAACAGAAGTAGAAGAAGCCAAGATCTTCATAGAATAAAATTATTAGTGTTAAGGTTGTATGTAGCTTGATTTATTGCTTTAAAATTAAGTACTCCAAAAAAAGTTGTAGGGTGATTAGAGGAAGGAGAGGGAAAAGTGCACAAAACATATTTAGAAGTTGTACGTAAATGTAGTTATTGCCTTGTGTTCCGGTAGAGTGAACAATCATTGTATATACTTCTATCTTCTTAAATCACTTGTTCATTCCTCATCTAGGATATGAAGTTTTATGTATTACCATCGTTTGTAAATATAAATGGAAGCACTTAAATTTCTTGTTTCTGACATAATAATCATTGTCTTATTGTATAAGAGGAATAATAATTACGGAATTAAAATTAAGCACAATTTATAGAAATGCCCCCCCTTTCCTCTTAATCATTAACTACCTCTGTCCCGGTCATTTCTTTTTTTTTTCATTTTGTTGTCTCAGTCATTTGTTGTCATTTCTATTTTAAAAATGATCTTGATGAGTAATTTGATCATTTACAAATTTGTTCCACTTGTCATTTAGACATTGTCTTCTCCTATTTTCTTGGTCTTTGTGCCAAAACCAAAGGACAATAAATGACCGGAACGGAGGGAGTATTTACCTTTGATAAACTTTTCACAATGGATATAAAAGATAAAGAGAAGTATAAAAATGTAAATAAATGAGTAAAAGGAAAAGAGTAACTTCTTTATCATCAACCTTGATCAATAAGCGGAGTAGAGAATGTGGAAAATGATTGGGAATATTGCAAAGTGGATAATGATTGGGTTGATAACCTAAGTCGCGACCTTCTGTTTGAAAGAGTGAAAATGGGTCAAGGTTAATAAGGTGGGATTANNTAATTAGCGCGACCACTGCTTGGAGATGGTAAGATACTACCTTGACTTATTCCAAGCCTGGGAATCACAGGTTTCTATAATTATTTCCCCTTCTCAACCCCTGACCTAAACCGACCTCCCATACATATGAAGCCACTTCCACATCCATTATAAGTAATCACTAATCACGATACTTGAAACATATTTCTGCATACAAAGCCAAATCCACTAAGTTTCACGACATCATTGATGATCAAAAACTTGTCAATAAAAGAGGAAACGAATTTGAGATGACATGGATTCAAAATTCAAAATTCAAAATTTACCTTTTTAGTACCTCCAACCTATAAAGGGGGTTGATTTATATCGACGACGTTTTAGTAAATATCGACGACGTTTTTCAAAAAAAAGACGACAACTACCCTTCTACTCTTCCAACATTTTATCTCTCTAAAACATTTCCTCT
>LHUT01002786.1:0-14354 GCA_001412135.1 Silene latifolia subsp. alba
CCCAACAAGGTCGCGACCTCCCTCGTGATCTTGCTTGGGGATGGTCTAAGTGTTGTGGCATGCGACAGAATCACGATAGCATAGTGTAATGCGATTACTTGTCAGTCGACGTTAAATTAAATCAATTGGTCTCCCTTGTGACGGGTTACCATTTGTGACGGATATTTTGTGAGATAAAATGGTAACAAAATGGGTTAGTGGAGAAAGGGGACCACATGAATAGTGTTGCAGAGAGAGAAAAAGTGAGTACATTGTGAGGTAAAATGGTATCCATCTTCAGCTTGTGACGGATATGGCATGTCTTCAATGACAATTTGGGTTGTTGCTAGGACTAGGAGGACATCAACGTCAAAGTGCTTTAATTATCACTCATTATGCACCGCTACTGATTGAATGTCGATCTTGTACTTCGCTTGACGTACACGTACTACAAGTACTCGTGAGTAAATGATATGTATAATGACTGACTTATTAAATTGATCAAAATACAAAGCATAATTGGCGATATTGGATGACATTTTGTAATATAGGGTAATATTATTGGTATTATTTGGACATTTTGTTTATTAAAAATACTAGTTTGATCTATATATACCTAAAATAGGAAGTAGTATAGCACTTTGAAATGGATGGGAGGTGAATTTTATGGCCTGATTTGGTAATCAACAAATTATTAAAGTATAAACAGATTTGAAAAACATATTATAAATGACAGATTTGACCAACATATTTTAATTAGTATAATTGGTTTAAGTGATGGAGTAAATTTATCCTATTTTAGAAATTAGAATAAGCTAAGCAATATATTGGAGTAAGCAACAATGCTATAAAACATCGGCCCAAATATAAATATTGTTTATCAAACAAACACTAAAATTTTTTAGCTAGTAATTCCATGGCCTGATTTGGTAATCAACAGATTGAAGTATATATTGTTTGTTTACCAAACAAACACTAAAATTTGCATATGTTAAAAGCCTTAAATACGCCAAAATCCACCAATATGTCGTTTACCAAACAACCTTATTATCTCTTTTTTGAGAGGGAAAGAGCAGTTTTAACATCACAATCGTCATTTACGTGAAATTTTATTTTTCGACCCTATAACTTTACCGGCTATGGTAACATCTTGTAACTTTACCCGATATGCTAAATTGTTACTTGGACATCGAACTTTTTTCAGTTCTCATTTGTTTTATTTTTTTTAACAAATGGGAATTTGTCCTGTCTATGTCAAGCAATTTCTCAACCATGCATGGAACGTCAAGCTTACTAGATAGTTGCTTCTTCAATTTAAATTCGTACATGAGATATTAAGGGGTCCATTAATTAAAACATTTGGATTTCAATCAACCATTATACGAAATTAAAGGTTAGTTTTTCATCAAGTAATCCAACTAGATTGTTATGTGCTTTTATGGGAATGAAAGTGTCTTTTTTTTATTTATTTTATAAAAGGAGAGGCTTTACATGAACACAAACCATTCCCAATACACCTTTAATTACTAGCTAAAAAATCTCGGTACTCCAATTTTATTCTGTGAGAAATATGGAGTTCTTTATTGAAATTAGCTTCATATTTCTATTTTCACTTGTTTTCTTATACTATTACTTCCATGAAAAAAATGGTATTCCAACTAATTGGCCTATAGTCGGAATGCTTCCAGCACTCTTCTTAAACATTCACAAAATCAATGATTATTTCACCGAAATTATTGAAAAAACCAATTTGAATTTTGTGTTCGAAGGGCCGTGGTTAGCTAATATGCACATATTAGGCACAGTCGATCCGGCTAACGTACACTATATTATGAGCAAGAACTTTGGAAATTATCCCAAGGGTTCCAAGTTCAATGAGATATTTGATGTGTTAGGTGATGGAATTTTCAATTCAGATTCTCCAATGTGGGAATATCATAGAAAGATGGCTCAATCTTTTCTTAGTCACTCCAATTTTCATGAAAATCTAGTCAAGAATGTTCAAGAGAAAATTGAGAGTGGACTTAAACCCATCCTTAATCATGTCTCTAACCAAGGTATTGAGATTGATTTGCAAGATTTATTTGGAAGGTTCACATTTGACATCATTTGTACCATCCTAATGGATTTTGACCCGAGATCATTATCGATTGAGCTGCCTAGTGTCCCGCCTGCCAAGGCTTTGGATGATCTCGAAGAAATAATCTTGTATCGCCATGCCATACCGCCATTTATATGGAAATCCCTAAGATGGCTGAATATAGGTCAAGAAAGGAAGCATAAACAAGCTTGGATTATCCTTGATGATTTCATATATAGTTGCATAGCAATGAAGAGATCGCAAACCACGAGCAATCAGAATTCGAAAAACGATGAGATGGATATTGATGTTTTGAAATTATACATGGAAGAAAATGAGAAAAATTATGGAGCTCACGAAAAAAAGAGAGATGATGATACTAAATTCTTAAGGGATACAATTCTTAACTTTCTCATAGCAGGACGAGATACCACTAGTACAGCATTATCTTGGTTCTTTTACCTCCTCTTTAAGAACCCCCGTGTGGAAATAAAACTTCGAGAAGAACTCGGAAAAATAATGAATCAAACTCAAGATTTCTCAAACAATTCGAGAGAGTTATGCAACAAATTGGTTTATCTCCATGCATCATTATGCGAAACCTTGAGATTGTACCCTCCTGTGGTATTTGAGGCCAAGAGTCCGGTTGAGACGGATATACTGCCAAGTGGACACACAGTGAATCCAAATATGCAAATTATTTTCAATTTGTATGCCATGGGTCGGATGAAGTCAATATGGGGAGAGGATTGTTTGGAGTTCAAGCCTGAAAGATGGATCTCGGAGAACGGGAAGATTAGGCACGAGCCATCTTACAAGTTCTTAGCATTCAATGCCGGTCCTAGGACTTGTGTAGGGAAAGATATGGCCTTTACACAAATGAAGATTGTGGCAGCAACTGTATTAAGGAATTACCGTATTGAAGCTGTGGAGGGATATGAAGTTATTCCTGATATCTCCATAATTCTTCGTATGAAGTACGGGTTTAAGGTCAAGGTAAATCGTATTCAGGGAATGGCGAAACATGGGTAAGACAGTCACTTGGGTAGATAAAGATAAGCCATTTGTGATTCTCATCACCAGCCATTTACGATAAAGATTTCATAAATACTTTTGTGTATAATGTACATCACAAATTCTCATCACCAGCTTGTTACGGGTCAAATAAAATTCACTTGGGTAGATAAAGATAAGCCATTTGTGATTCTCTAAGCACTCTTATCTTTGTCTTATCTACCCATGTGGTGATATTTGACCCGTCACAAGCTTGTGACGGATATACCGATCACAAAGGAGACTTACTGAATGTACATAAGTGTATGGTATTACTCGTTGGTTTGTTGGTTGTGTATATGAATATGATTAGTGGACAGAATTAGATGTCATCATCTGATTAAGAAGTATCGTGAATATACACGATTATTTTCTAATATGATTGATAAATGTATGGTATTCGTTAGTTGGGGGTGTATCTGATAAATGATTGGTTACTTGAGGGTATGGTGTACATACCTCATAAATGTTTTTTTCTTTTTTCAGTATCAGGGGAGCCACAAAGGCAATTTGATACTGACGAGAATCGAATGAAGGTCATGAGTAACACCGCTAATCATAATCATAATCATAATCATAATCATAATCAACTATCTTTTCTTTTTAAACACATTACGTTTTGACATAAAACACTTGACTGATTATATTAAAGGGATTGGTAATGATGTGTCACAAAAGGATGGTGTATTCAGAGAATCAGAGATTGACGTAAAACATGCCATAGGATCCAGGACCCATTCATTTTCATTACTGCTTAGCCATTGTATTGTGGTCAACTTTCCGGCGAACCAAATAAATAGATGATCCAATATTTTTCCAATAAAAATTGGCACTTCACATTTTTTTTCGCAGCTTCTTCGGGAAAAAATAAATAAAAAAAATTGTTGGATCAAAACATCGCTAGATGGAGGGGCGGAGCCAGAAACTGATTATATGTAGGGCTAGATCGTCATTAGAGATTTTTTTTTTTTTTTTTTAAAACTAACTATGTAGTTAAAGAAAAATTTTTGTGTCCTTCGGGAAGGACCGTATTCCTTACATCTAAGCCATTATAATAATTACATTTGGTAGATTGCCTTGAAGTATAAGGAATACGGTCCTTCCGAAGGACACAAGAATTTTTCCTAGTTAAATTTAGCTTCGTTAGGTTTCATTTGTACTAATCAAGCTACATAACTTTAATTAAAAAAAAAAAAGCCAATCCTATTGTTTAATGTTTCACAAATATATGACCAAAAAGTCACTTTATAATTATCCAATTAATGAAATATAAAAGATAATTTTTACAAGGATATTATTTCATTAATTATGGTAAATATTAGTTTGTACATTAGTTTCCGATCATATATTCTTAAAAATACTTCTCTAATTAGTTTCTTATCGTGTATAAAAAACCGTTTCTCATAATTTACGATTGGTAGAATAATTTACCATACATTTAAGAAACTTAAAATGTCTAACTTTACCATTAGAAAAGCTTGAAGGGCCTAGTTGTGGAGTTTAAATAAAATTACGGATCTAATACCACCACTACGGTTTAATAATCTATAGACCAGAAAATAACGAATATGAAATTTTAATGTCCTAGAAAAGATAAATAGTAGAAATAGTGGAATACTAGCATATACTTGTGGGGTAGTGTTGAAGAACAAAAAGGAAAAAGAAAAAAAAAAGTCTGTACTTGCAATTGAACAGGAGAATCTTAGGTAGTTTATCATATACTAACCACTAGACTCATTAATTTTACTGATTTCTTAAATATTCCTCAAAATGACTCTGGGCTACAGCTCATATAGTCCAATGGTTAGGTCCGCCCCTGGCTAGATGGCTAAATTGAGCACAAATATAACGCAAAAATAGTACTCTCAATTTCACTATGATGTTCATTCTTTACCTTTCGAAGTTTCTAAGATAGCATTTAGACCTAAGTTTTTAGCGGTTAAATATAGTACTACTGTATCTTTATGGGTTGGAAATATAATTTTCCGAAACATTGCTTTATGACTAATGTAAAATATTTAACGAGAATTTCTCATGGTACCCCTTAATTTATCCGATTTCGCATGGTACCACCTTTGCTTTTAAGAATCTGCTCATGGTACCCTTGAGATTTCATTTTGCCCATGTTACCCCTTAGGGCTTGCTTGAATTGAGGGGAAAAGGGTGGAAAAAATAAGGGAGTAATAATTTGGGGTCATTTTAGTGAGTTTGGTATGAGGGTGATTATTCATCTAGGCAACTCATTACTCATATACACGGGTAATGTATTACCCACCCTCCCCATGGGTAACTATTACTGGAGTAATTCATTACTCTCAATATTGAACAAATATGAATTAATTTTATACCTAATGCACTAATTACACTTGTACCAAACCCGAAAATAGATTACCCTACTAATAATTCTCTTAGCATTCCAAACTTGCAAATAAGGAACATATTACTTCCTGGATTATATTCCCTGGTAATTATTTCCCTTAAAACATTACCCCACTAATTGTTTCCTTCATTCCATGCGAGCCCTTAATGTAACGGTTGTTAACGAAATATTAAATTTTGATGATGTGACACTAATTAGTAATTAAAAATTAATAAAAAAAAATATGAAATACAAATAAAAACTTGAGCATTTCTCATGGTACCCTTGTACTTTACACATTCTTCTCAAGATCTTCCTAAGTTGTACAGTAATAATTTTTCCGTAGTACCCTTAAGTTTATACAGTTTTCCCACTACACTCTTGAATCCTGATTTATGCAATGCAATAGCATGATAAGGGGGTCATTTTGCTATCATTCCATGTGTCATCTCGATTTACTCTTACCCTTACTCAACATCAACATGTACATAATCAATGCTACTTTTATGTTAAAATACAAGGGCTTGAACAAAAACTTATCTTTGCCTTTATGTCATCATTAACTTTATTTGTCAAATCTTTATTTTTTCTAACAAGCCATGTTAGACATTTGTCGAGCTTCTTTTAGTGAGTTAACATAGCCCAATAAGTTGTGATTTATTTTCTACATAAACTCTTCTTAAATCAATAACCTTGTTAATATTTTGATGGTGAGTTGTAATGGCAGAACATGGTATTTCTTTTGCTATAACTTAGGGATATCTAGGGGAAATGAATAAAGCACAAGGTACCGTGGGAAATGTTCAAACTTTATTTTTATTTCATATTTATTATTAATTTTTTAATGGAAAATTCACGTGGTATCCCTAAATTTTGCTGCTTTGCACATGGTATCCAATATTTTAAGTTTGTATACATATTACCCTTTACGTTAGATTTTTATGTACAATATATCCTTTTTGTCGCTCTAACAAAATTCAATTCAGCATAACCCATGCATCGGAATTCGGAATCGGACAATTTTTTGTTCTACACACATTTTCTTGTCATAATCTACAATTTGAGGAAAAAAAATGTGTCGACTGCATTTTCTATGGTTTTTTCGCATGGAAACCTAAAATCGACCATAATTTCGATCTTAAATTTTCTAATGATCATTTTTTGTTTTATCAAATTATAGATCTCGAAAAGATAATCAATATAGAAAATAAAGAATTGCCAAAATCCGGTTTAATTTCTGGTCTATGATTTATGGTCAATTGAAAATTTTAAGAACAATAAAAATGGCATGTCATGCTTGAAAATCAAATCTCAAGAGGACTTTGTGCACAAACTTAAAAAGTTGAATACCACGTGTAAAATGGCATAGTTCAAGGGTACCATGTGAATTTTCCGTTAGGAAAATTTGTCAAATTTGTCATTAGTAATGTTTGAATGGTTTCACATTTTTAATTTTAATTCCAAGTTGTAATTTTTCAAAATAATTTGAAGTTGTCAAATATTTTAGTTATGTATCTATCTCTTGCATTATTAATTTTTCATTAAAAAAATTGATTTTGGCTATACAATAATTTTAAGTTATACAAAAATGAACCCTATCTAAAGTGTTTTTTAGATAGGGTGAACATCTCATAATGAAATGTTGCTTAATTAGAGACGAGTCTTGGATTCGTGTGTATTACTCATTTTGCTGTCCGATAATTTATCTGTATGTAATGAATATTTGACTTATACTCATATTTATCATGTGATGCTTACTCTAGCGGTTCAATCCCTCATTATTTTTGTTGTTGTCATTATCATTGTGGTATCTTTTGTTGTCATTGTCATTGTTGTATCTCTGTCCAACAAAAATAATAAGCCATCCTTAGGTTCAGTGGTGTGATATTGTATAATATAACCCGTGATATTGTTTAGTACAACCATTGATATTGTTTATTGTAAGGGGTGATATTGTTTTGTATAACTCGTGNTTGGCCGGAAAATTCGGAAATAAGTCTCATCCAGGTGAAGAGGCATTGATTTGTATAAAAAACATGTTTTAAAATGGAGTTATTTGAATAAAAAATTATAAAAGAAAGTTATTTCAAAAAAATCGATTATATAAGAGAGTTATTTATAATTTAAACATATATTGAGTATATTTTATGCCCGATCATAAGTTATTCACAACAGTGATTTCATAATATTTATCTTGAGACTAATATTAAAAAAAAGGTTTTGATATATATACAATATATAATGGGTTATATTTAAGAAACTAAATATGGAAAGAAGTTTTTAAGATATGTATTAATTGCATTAGGTTGTGCATAATTTAGTCTTTAATTCCTAACTCAATGGGTTCAACCCTTAAAAAAAAATGCTCGAATGACGCATAAGGCATTTGAATACTTGATAGTGTCTTTCATAATATCTTGAGTTATATACTGTATCCAACGCCTGAGCTATTATCTCGTGAGAATGATATATCAGGAAAAAAAACAATAATTTACTAATAGTTTTATGGTTTACTCTAAAAATAACGATTAATCCCCGATTGTTAGTTTTATGTTAGTGGTAGTGCTTGAAATTTTTTTTTTTCTTCTTTTTCGTTCAATCCCTTTCAATTGTTGTACGCGAAATGACCTTATCGTTAATGACTTCTTATCAAATTGTTCAACCAATACGTGTTTACCTACACAAAGAGAGGGAGTCATTCGAATACGATTATTTTCAAGGATAGAAGCCTTGGTTGTACCGATACGGCAATATACTCCCTATACCAATTCTGTCAATATTACCCCATAGCCTCATTGTATCCGACCAGAATAACCCTACCGACCCAACACCTGAGCTGAGAACCCCCGCTTGATCCATAATCCGAATTAACCCGATTAGTATGATCCCTCTGTGGTTTTGACATAATGAGTAAAACAATAATAAAGTCCAACTAATATCATGTGCATGCAAAATCCTATTTGTGCATGTACTGCCTATTCCCATCACATATATACATTTGCATTTTCGTTTTTCAGAAGATTAGTTTTTGAATTGGCTTTTAGAATAATCATTGGCTAACTTCTTCCTTAATCCTTACATAGTTACATATATTTAGGTTCACTGACATTAAATTTGACTATTGACAAAATCTTATACTATTTTGAACTATTTATTTTAATTTTAATTAATTGATCTACTTTTAACAAATTTCTATATTTTAATATGCAAGTAATTTAGAATAATTGGAGACTTTAAAATCGCTCAAAAAGTTTGTCTTTTGACCCGGGAAGTGGGTAACACTAACCACAAGGAGATTTAAGCATCAAAATATATCAACATTGAACGGATCATTTTTTTCGTTTTATTCGTGTATCAATTTTTCTTTATATGACAAACTGCACAATCGATTAAATGAGATTATTGTATTCGCAATATTTTTTTTTTTTTTTTGGCAGCTGGAAAGAAAGGTTCCTAGTGTAAGCTCATAGCTTGTTTTGCCAAGGCATGAGCTCTGTAGTTACAATCCCTGGAACATAACTAAAACACAAACAATGAAAGACAGATGAAATAAGAGTAATGTCGTGTAAGATGCCCCTAATATGATGATGCTTGGCCTGCTTTCCCATCCATTGCGTCAATAGCGGAAGACAATCAGAGGAAACTTCAACGTGTAGAATTCCAACCTGTCGTGCCCAAGAAATGGCCTCCTTTAATCCTAGTGCTTCAGCTTGAAGAGGAGATTCAGCCCGGCCACAGAGAAAACCTTCATATTCGGTTCCCCTTCAGGCCCAAGGACAACCCATCCATAACCCGCAAGACACGAGTTCTTCCAGCTGGCGTCAACATATATACGCACCATAGAACAAGAAGAGAAACATCCGATACAATAAAAGGGTCGTCCCGCACGGAGCAGTTGATAGTCAATATCATCATCCGAGGAAGAACCCGGGACACCAGCCTCAAAACCTGGCGGATGCAAAGGATCATTGTTAATCTTACCGTTGGCTTGAAGAACTTCTTTAATCAGATGGCGAGTCTTGGAGAAAAAGACACCCGGGTTAAAGGATTCACCCCTAAATCGGATGACATTCCTTAAAGTCCAGAGACTAACCAAGATCACAAGAAAGTGTAAAACGAGATTAACCCCATCCTCAAGTCTGGACAGGTACAGAATCCAGTTAACAATCTAGTCACGAACATCAAGAGTAGGGAGGTGACTGACATTAATACCTAACCCCGATCCAGCCCAAATCCTTGAGCTAAGAGGACAGTCACAAAAAAGATGATCAAGAGTTTCCACGGAATCTCCTGCATTGTTACACAGAGCACAAGAGGAAGCCCAAGTCATATCCCTTTTAACAAACTCACTACCAACCGGAAGGGAACTAGCAAAAATTTTCCAGAGAAGAATTTTCCATGTTTGAGGGCCCGGCAGATTCCATAATTTTTTCCTACAGAAGAGCTTCCAGTTCGCGTGAATCCGTTCTTTATCCTTTTTAGATCCATGTTCATTGAAATAATCGCGGAAGATAATGTCATACCCACTCTTAACAGTGTAAATGCCACTGCTAACGAAGGGCCAAAAGATCTCATCCCGTGGCTGTGAAGCATGAAGAGGGATGGCCAAAATCTGGTTCACGCTTCCTTCTGCAAATAGTAATTTGATTAAGCCTTCATTCCACCCTCCATTATTAATGCAGATATCCTTTACACGAAGATTTTTTAAGAAAATAAAGCTTTCCTCAAGAAGGCAGTCCTTAGGCTCCGGTGTTCGTCCGTTTACCCACTTCTTGTCCCACACATTAAGATTAGAATCAATCCCAGGTTTCCAGCCAATATGTTCCCTAATAAGCTTTAAGCCATGGGTGATGCTCCGAGCCCCCCAGGAAAAAGATTTTTTTACTGCAAAGCCATGTGTGGTTTTCTAATCCTAATGGTCCCATAATCTTTTCTCGAAAAACCGAACAGAAAAGCGATGTCTCATTTGACACGAGTCTCCACGCATGTTTTGCCAATAATGCTTGATTGAGACAACCCACATTTCGAATACCAAGGCCCCCTTCACTCTTCGGTAGACTAGTGAAAATTCTACTACACCAGTGGAGGCACTTACNNCCAGCCCACCAAAATTGTGACAAGAGAGCATTAATCTTCTTAGTCACATTTACCGGAATTTTAAATGCCGATAGAAAGAAAATGGAGAGATTGGATGGGACGGAGGAGATTAAGGTAAGTCTCCCAGCTGGAGAAAGAAAGATCCCATTCCACGAAGAAATTCGTTTCATTACAGATTCCACAAGGCCCATAAAGACCGCCTTTTTTTATTCCTGGAACTCAGTTGGAAGGCCAAGGTACTTTCCAAATCCTTTGTTGTGCTTGATATTGAGCGATTTTAAACAAAACCTTACCTTCCGAAGAGTGGTGTTTGGGCTGAAGATGATCCCCGACTTATCTTCATTAATGACTTGACCCGAAGCCTCACAGTAATTAACAAGAAGACGTTTGAGATGGCGTACAGCCATTCTTTTGTTGTGAAAGAAGAAAACCGAGTCGTCCCCAAAGAAGAGATGCGTTAAAGAGGACACTCCACGACACAGACGAATACCCTGGAGTTTACTCTCTCTTTGGGCACTCTCGATATTGCAGGATAAGACCTCCATACAAAGAATGAAAAGATATGGCGATAGAGGATCGCCTTGCCGGAGGCCACATTGCGGTTTGAGAGGGTGGAGGGGAGCCTCATTCAATAAAATTTCAGAACTCACCATCGAGACACAGTTCATAATCAGGTTAACCAACCTTGAAGGGAAACCAAACGTAAGTAAAACAGCCTGAAGGAAATCCCACCGAACCCGATCAAAAGCCTTACTCATATCAGCTTTGAAAGCAACTTTACCAAATTTTCCATGCTTGTGAGTGTTAACCTTATGAATCGCTTCATGAGCCAGCAATATATTGTCACTAATACTTCTTCCAGCCAGGAAAGCATTTTGATAGTCCCCTACTAAATATCCCATGACTTTCTGCATGCGGTTTGTAATACATTTTGTTATAATCCTCATAAACACATTACAAAGGCTGATTGGCCTGTAGTCTTTGACAGTTTCGGGGCTATCACATTTGGGAATCAAGGCAATGAAAGTACGATTCATTTCCTTCCAAACAGCACCAGAGTTGAAGATGGAAAGAATAGCCTTCGTACAATCCTTTTTCACAAGATGCCAGCAACGCTGGTATAAAACGGCCGGAATACCATCAGGGCCAGGAGACTTCATCGGCCCCATTTGGAAAACAGCCTGCCGGACCTCCTTAGCAGTAAAGGGCTTACCCAAAGAGTCCGCATCATCATTCGTTACTCTTTTGTGAAGATTTCTTAGTATCTGAGTGAAAGAGGAGGGAGTGTCTCCATGAGTTTGCTGAGCTTGGCGCGGCCTAGAATAAAGATTGATAAAAGATTCCTGGAAGCAGCTGCTAATCTCCTCATGATCATAAGTCCAAGTTCCATCAATTCTTTTAATGCCGAGTATATAATTTCTGCCCGCGCGCCCCTTGACCCAATTAAAGAAATACTTAGTACAAGTATCCCCATCAACTAACCATTTCAACTTCGCCCTCTGTTTCCAGTAAATTGCCACCGCCCTTGCAAACTCTCGAACCTCAGCATTCACAAGTTCATATTCTTCCTCTCCACCCCCCGAAGTAGCAATTTCCATGCCATGTTCCAATCGTTTGTCAAATTCATCCCATTTGTCAGACCAGTCATTCCTTTTATCTAAGGCCCACTTCTTAACATGTTGTCGAACCCTGGCAAGTTTCCGAGCAACTCGGAAGGCAGGAGATCCAAAATCAGGTACAGTCCAAACGTCCTTAATAATTTGAATGCATTCTGGATAATCCAAAGTCCAAGCATCCAACTTATAAGGCTTATTGCCAGCGGGTTTGGTAAGGTGAAGATCAAGCTCAATAGGTGCGTGATCCGAGATCTGAATCGGATGATGCTTAATGCCCGTTTCTGAAAACAGAGTAAACCACTCCTTAGATCTGAGCGCCTTGTCAAGTCGTTCATAAACTCTGTGATCTCCCTTCCTATTGTTACACCAAGTAAATCGAGGCCCCTTGAAAGGAATATCAATAAACTCATTTCGTAGCTTCCAATTATTGAAGGAACAAGCGCCTCGTATGTGAGAATTACGAGCACTTAATTTATCACTCATATAATCCACTTGGTTAAAATCACCCACAATGAGATATGGATGATTAAGCTTGTGCAAATAGGCCTCTAAATTCTCAAAGACCATCTCCCTTAACTCAAATTTAGATTCACCATAGAACAACACAAGATACCATAAACGCCCATTCATCTTTTCCACCAGGAAAACCATAAAATTATTACACGCCTCGATAAGGCTCATTTTTGCTTCCTTCTTCCATCCAACCCATAGCCCACCCGCTACACCATTTGCATCTATGCCGGCGGTCATAACAAAACCAAAAGGGCGAAATAAAGGACTAACATTATTTACATTACACTTAGTTTCGATAAGAAAAAGAAAATCATAATAACTACTACTAGTAAGCGCTCTTATTTTAGGAATTGTAGGGGCGAGCGCGTTATTTAGACCCCTACAATTCCATATAAGTCCATTCATGGCGAGAGAGGAGGTTGTGAATGCCCAACCTCCGCAAAGCCGCCATCAAAATTCACAGAAGAGTCCGAATCCATCATCTCCTCATCATCAGTAATTTTTATGCAAAAGCTAGCCATCTTGCCTTGTATAGCCGTGGTCTTACCTTCTCTTCTAGCAGTCCCTTTATTCCAGCAGCTTTTCTTAGCCAGATGCCCCAAAAAGTCCTTAGCCCGTCCCAAGGAACTCACATAATCAGAATGTACCAGATCATCAGCAACTTCAGTGCAACACTTGCGTTTCTTAGCCAATCTGACAGCAGTCTTTAGGCTAGAGCTCATTTCAGAGTGGCAATAAAGATCAGCCAGCCCCATACACCCATCAGACGAGCCATGAATTTCAATGTTTGAGACTAAGAGAGCTTTATTCCCAACAGTAGGAATATTGAAGAAATTGTCGCCTGAATGCCCATTAGGTTCATCAGCAGCAGCAGCAGCACTTGGTTCAGCTGTCATAAACTCAGATTTCTGCAGAAAATCCTTCAATGGCAAGAGAGACAAGGAGCCCAGATCCAGCTCCTTGCCTTTTTTGGTGATTGTTGTGGAGGATAGGGCATAACTTGAAGGTTTGAGTTTCAGGAGGTCAAGAGACCCATCACTCTTGACCACACCACCATATCCCACAGTGAGGACCAGTTCAGTATTGATCTTACTTGTTGATCCCATCTTTGGAACAAGGTCAGCCTCAGAGACATTGTTCTTTGTGTCCTCAGAAATCAAGTTGATAGCTTGACTATAGCCAGATGAATCCTAGGTAGCAGTATCCCAGTTTAGAAAGCTTTTAGAAGAGGAGTCTTCAGGTAAAGGACTAGCATTTGCAGCATCAGAGTCACTTATATAGATAACATCATTAAGGAACTGATCAGCCTGATTAATTGCATCAGGGCTTTTAGTAGCAATAGGCACAGTATCAGAGTTTCCAGCATCAACATGCACAACAGCAGATAGACCACCAGCAGGGGCTCCAGCAGCAACAACCATTTGATCAGGTTGGGTAGCAGCAGCAGCAGAAACTTCCTGGGCAGCCACATTGCCAGCAGCTGTCACAATTTGATGCTAAGTCTGTTCTGCAGCAGCAACTTGAATAACAGTGCCATCAGGCTGGTGATACCTGATAGGCAAACCACCAGGAGAGGGGGGGGGGGTCAAAAGTTTGATTATAACCCCTTGTGATCGTCATCCATTCTTGCCCAGTCAATGTCCCCCTCCACTCTGTT
>LHUT01002787.1:5291-17120 GCA_001412135.1 Silene latifolia subsp. alba
TTGAGATTATTTGGTCGGCCAGGCACGGGGACGTAGAAGTGTCGTGGACATGCGCGGTTTTGGTCGGCCAGGCATGCTGGCGTGGGGTGGTCGTGGACCAGAGCAGTATTAGCAATATGACGGAGTATGCATTGTGATGTGTCGGTTGTGGCGGTTGAGCCGTGTGTGACGGTCTCTTGGCTTGAGTTCTATGGTTGTCTTTTGTTGCAGGTTATTCGTATTATTTATTGTTGTTTAGTTATCCTACTCAACCTCATGGTTGACCATGTATTCGTGAACACCTGTGATGAACCAAATATTGGGGAGCAGATTGATTACATGTTAGCTTTTGTGATGTGCTGGATGCTTGGAGGGAGCTTGGGACGTTTGACCGTTGGTCAAACTCTAGAGATCACTTAATTTATTCAAACCCGATTTATATTATTTCCGCTGCAGTTGTATTAAAACATTATTTAATTATTTAATTATCTCGTTGGAACTTTTGGAATAGAACCGTTTGAGGCACTTTATTTATATCGTCTTAAAGTACTTTGGTAATTGTTTGTCTTTGATACGTACTACCTCAGTCAACTGAGATGGTAGCACCTTTATTTATCTGGGAATGTCTTGCTAAAGGCTTCTAAATAAATGGGTGTGTTACATCACACATGTGTTTCCTTACTCGTTTCCATCTACCATCGACACTTTCGTTTATAAGGAAGATTACCATACTCAACCATGCGAATAACCACTACGTAACACATAAATGGTACTCATCACGTATTAGGAACATTACTATCATCTTGATTCCACAAAAATAAAATCACGGCAACTAGCATACACCATACAAGGTTATCATGTCATATTTGTCATTAAAATTAATCACGTGAATTAATACTTGCAGCTTAATACGACACACAATGTTAAGACATCAAATAATATGGACCAAACACAAACAAACTCACACGAGAATATCACCCATGTAAGGTGAACATGTTCACCCAAATACACGCTAACCAATATAAACCGCGAATAAGGGTACACACCCAATACTTGGTCGAGTATTAACAAAACAAGGGCCATAGAGGCCACTCGTCGGGTGGGGTGGCCACTTGGCCGAGCAGACGGCACTCGATCGAGTGAACGGAGCACTCGGCCGAGTGTCTCCTGGGCTGAACTTGATTGTTCCCAAAAATCGTTCTAAGCTTGCCTATACCACTACACAAACGTAAATGACTCCCAACGGTGACCAACACACCATCTATTAAACGACTCTTAAACAATCTCTTGGCCTTATGGCCACTGTTACAACATAATTAGAATAAATATCTAATTATACGATTGACATAAACATGATATTTCAAAATTCGCTTCACAACGTCACAACTCAATTAAACACTACAACAAGATCACGATGCATAAAATGGATGTTTCAGGGAATAATTAGAACACAGTTTTGCAAACATCAACTATACTATCACTAATAGGGTCGGGGTCTCACGCAACCACTTTAATGCTTAAATTAAACGCTTATACTATATAATACAAGCGATCAAAGTATCTTAACAACATAATTGAACCCATATGTATTACACATCGCACTCAATGTCACCAAAATAACACTCCCCGAAAACAGACTTCGGTACGACAATGTAACCATCGTTTATCCTATTGCACGTATATAATTACTCTCAAGTAGTTTCGCGCACCAAACATTAATATAATTTTTTGCTAGATACCTCTCACCGTCCGATCTACTACTTCATATCGCTTAAAATTGTCAATCAACTCAAGACTTGGTATAAGTTAAGTTTCTTCCTAGTACTTTCAAATGCCCACACTTAACGACTACGTATGCAATTCTACACACCTTGTCGGGACCATAGAGCTAAGGCTAGAACAAGGAAGTCGTTCTCCCGGGCTCACACTCAAACTCGATGTCCGGATACTCCGGGATTTCAATCACGGAAAGTGCTACCGGCTCTTGGTCGTCTCCCACGGTCGCTTCGGGAGTTCTTGATGGTGTTGATATGCCACAAGACCGGTTCAGGCAACAAGATACCGAATAAAAGGGATAAAAATCAAGACAACATGGAAATGGTTAGAAATTTTTCCCGACACTTCAAATTGATTAGAAACACCTCGAAAACAACTACGATATGCTCGCACTTGAACTTTTACCAAAACGTTTACTCAAACTCAACTTTCCGGAAGAATGGAACCTTTGTGAAATTTTGCAACTATATGACTCCAATTAATGATGAGAAACAAATTATCAACTCTTAGCATCATTATATGAAGAATGAATCCAAAGTCAAAATTTTTGGTGTACTACTATCCTTTTGAAAACTACTTATTTTCGACATCTTGAAAACCTTTAAGACGAAAATTTTCAACGTAAGTCTCCACAAAGCATCATGGTGAAGGATTAAAATCATATGAGACAATTAAAGTCTTGAGCATAAAAATCAAAATCTTGCCATGTCTACCATGGAGTTTTCGAAAATTTTGGTCACATTTTAGGATGAAATCTTCGATAAGACACGTAGAGCATTATCCACAAAGGTTAAAGCCGTATAACACTATTAAACAACCCTTTTAAAGTGTGAAAGTCAAAATTTGGTCATATGCATTGTGAGTTTCGAAATTTTAGGTGACAATATTTTTTTTTAGGTGAAATTTTCATCTTAAGACAATGTATAGCATTACATAAAAGAAGATAGACTTATAGCATGATTAAACCAAGTTTTATACATGAAAAAAAAAATTAAATTTTGGGCATGAAGTTCATGAATTTTGAAATTTTAGGACAAAATCTAAAGACAAAAATTTCTCACGTAAGACAAGATCTATCACTAACAACAAAGGTTAGGCATTTGTTGATCAACTAAATCCAACAACAAGGACAAAATTTCAACTATTGACTCAAGAACACAAGATTTCGAGTTCCTAAAAAAATTAGACAATCTTTCAACATAAAATTTTGACTTTTGAGAACAATAATGATGCAAAACTTAGTTACCACCATGAATTAAAAAAAAAAAACATTCCAATAATTGATAAAGCTTGATCAAATTGAGGTAGATATAAACAAATTCAAAATAGGGAAAAATAAGAGGAAATATGAACACATTTACATTGTTGAATTAATGAAGATTAAGGAGTAAAATGTGGCAAGAAATTTGATTCCAAGCAACAAATAATTAAAGTGGATTTTCTTGTTGGGTTTTTGAAGAAGTAAAATGTTAAAGATATGAAGGAAGATAAAGATAAGAAAGAGATAAGATAGAGTAAAAGTAGGATTCTCGTGAAATTTTCAGCCCAGAATGGCACTGGGTCGAGTGCCGAGTTCACTCGGTCGAGTGCTGTGTCCTACTCCACTCAATCGAGTGACTCGTTTTCCAGAAAGTTTTCAGATTCTGGAAATGAGCCAACTCGGTCGAGTGACTTGGACCACTCGGCCTAATGCCTGCTCCCACTCAGCTGAGTGCTTCACTATGGCTAGCAATTCCCAGCTTAGAGTGAAGTGTATCGTCCTTGCAACAAAGAGTAAGGTTCGGGAGTCCATTCCCTATCGGTGACTCATCCCGAGTTAGTCAACGCTTCATCGTACCTATCATTCCCAATATACTTTCTTTACACACGCGACTATCACACTAGAAAATGTTACTAATAATCGTGATCTTCTTGATAACACTATGCACTTTCATACTCCTATACGGTATGAACATGCCAAATAACGGGACTAGTGTCCCTCACACAATAACAAGCAATAACAACTTTCAAACATGCTAAATATATCCATCCTTTCATTCACTCTCACATCCCAACATGTACCATACAAATGACCACATTGTGCAAGAATTTCGCCAACACATATCAACACACACACACACACACACAAAACTACATTATATTTCTCATAGCATTCACCCGTCTTTATAACCACCACGTAGTGACTAACCGAGACAATAGGCACTAGTTTCTATATGAGGGCGCCTACTCATCCAAAACCGACCTCCTATTGTACTAATGTCGGGTTCATTTTATTAGACACACCTAGGTTCATTATGGTTCATTGGTTTAGGTTCCGAAATCGTCGCTCTGATGCCACTTTATAACACCCCTTTTTACCCGACCAAGGTAATGAGCGGATGTTACCATCTCGGATTGCCGAGGCGGTGAGTCGGAGTTGCAATTAAGAAACATTTAATAAAGAAGACTTTGTCAACTATCTCATGGCGACTCGAATCCACGTCTGAAGCTCGCCCCGTCTCCCCGTGAAACCAAATCAACTTGTACTCAATCTGCTCCCCATATGATCGGAAATATCATATGGATTGACACAGGCCACCCGGGAAATAGGTGACAATTTATACACAACCCAGACACATCAGTTTCAATAAATGAATATAAAACATGATGCAATATGTAAGTATGCAATAAGCCAATGAAATGTATATCCCATGACTATACAACACCACACCGGTACCGGGACACGCCCAACCGTACCCACAACCACACCAGTGCAAGGGGACATGCCCATGGCACCTCACCTCACAAACAGGTACTCAGGATAAGCCCGTGGTACCAGGTCCGGAAGTCAACTGGATCCCCTGCCAAACGTCGTGTCTCAACCACAAGAGTCCCTCCATAACTCAAGTCATTAATGTGCACATCCCTCTTGGAGTGGGAAGCTCCAAGAGGCGACCTAAGCGTAAGACGGTCTCCCAACCGCCTTACGTCTCCAAAACAACCATAAATCATCATCACAACTCCCACAACCTCCAACCACTACATATATCACTAAATGCATCACAATATGCCAATTTGCCCATTTCACAATGAATATGCATAACTCTTACCAATTGTGACTCTTTCTCATGTATCATGAATACCAATCATGCCAGCTACCCATGTATACCAACCACCACATTTTATAATGCAAATCCAATGACATTATGAAACCAACATTAATGACTCATTATATGTTATGAACAAATCCCAACAACACTATGAGACCAACAACAATTATCCACAACAATCATGTAATAATGCAATAATGACACATGCAACCATTTATACTTATTGAAACTGAGTAGTATTAACCTACCTTTTAGCATACTCCAAAAGCTACTCGAAACCACCAAGGATCCGTCTCATAAAACCGTCTTATCCTACATAAATTACATAATAACTATCACAATACATCCTAAACCCTTATGTAACACCAAAATCCCTTATTATTACCCTTTAATTAATCATAATACTAATTAAAACACTAATTAACATCACCTATGAAAACCCCCATTTTCTAGGATTTGGGTCAACATAAAAATGAAAGGAAAAGGATGAGTATCAACTTACTAGTGGAAAGAAATGAGAAAGAATCAAAATTGGTGGATAATCCTTCCAAATCTAGGCTTGGTCTTCTAGTTAGTGTTCATGGGAAGCTTTAAGAGAGTTGTGGTGAGGGAGTTTGAGGATAAGGTAGGAGTGAAATAAGGGTGGATATCCTATGTTCATTTGTTCAAATGTATTACGTTCCAAAATCGTCGCTCTGATACCACTTTGTAACACCCCATATACCAAGGTGCCTTACCAAGGACCACCCTAGCATATCAAGGTGTTACCATCTCGGTTGCCCGAGGTACAATATATCAAANTGTTTTTTTTTTTACAGGGTCCAAAATCGTTGCTCTGATACCACTTTGTAACACCTCCATACACCAAGGTGCCTTACCAAGACCACCCTAGCACATGGAGATGTTACCATCTCGATTTCCCGAGATACAATATATCAAAAGTGACCATAAAGAAACAAAATTTAAGGTTTATAAATTTAAAGTGCGTACAACTGAAACCAAAGACCGAAAGGTCTACAAAACTGTCAAAAGAATGTAGACCTGCTAAGTGACGACTCCATCCCAGCCGTGACCCGCGAGCTATCCACTGCATACCTGCTAATCAACTGCTCACCATCCCCGAACAGATCATCACAATTTTCTAAAACAACAACGAGGTCAGTCAACTGATTAACCAAAATAAGGAATACAACAAAACAACCATCCAACAATTCATCACACATTCCTCCAACTCCAATAATTTCCAATCATTGACTACACACTAAAGTATGTACCCCTGCAAAATTACCCATCGCAACAGGTAATCCACATTGCCAGTGAGGACTGCAGCCTTACCACCTAAGCCCCACTCAACTCCAAGAGCGAATAACCCAGGTCCATTAATATGAACATCTCCCTTGTGACGGGAACCACAAGGGGCGAATCAAGGGCGTGAAGCCATTCCCGATGATGACTTCACTCAATCGAGGACGCACATCGAGAATCACACACACATCAAACAACAAAAACCAATCATCCAATTTATCACAATCACAGTAATAATAGTAATCGTGCCAATAAATCAACTATCATCATCTTATATCCAATTAATCAGGCAACTTAGTAGGGAAAACCCTACCTTATTAGCTAATCTGCAATCAACAAACAACAACGAAAGCTAAAATTGTTCTTCTACGAACTCGTCACCTAGCAATAATCACAACCATACTATATCACAATCATACCAAGCAACCCTTTTCTCAATCTAAACAATTAGGGCAAAACCCTAAAGGACAACATAACTTATAAACAAGGTACTGGTGACTTACAAACGGAATCGATATAGAGAAGACAGATGAAGAATCAAGATCAATAAAAAAGCCTTGGGAGTGGTGATTAGGGTGATTAGAGAGGTGATAACCGTCGTTAGGTTTTGTAAAAGTGGTTTGTAAACTGATAGCACGAAATTTATAATCTCTAATCACCTTAACCAAAACCGCGGAAATAAACCCGTCAGACCGGGTACTCGGTCGAGTACCTGGGGTACTCGGCCAAGTATAACCTACTTGGCCGAGTATCTCACTACTCGGCCGAGTGCTTCTGGACAGTAACCTGACCACATGTCACACAACGACCTACTCGGTCAAGTTCCACTTACTCTACCGAGTAACTAAGGACCAGAAAATCGTGGTATTATAGTCTCTCCCTTTGTATGTTCACCTAAATTTACATTACCAGACATAAAATATATAAAAAAACATTCTGATCTATACAGGTTTTTCCTAATATCTAGGCATATTGGTTTTGTCTTATCAATGCAAGTGATATGTTACTTAACCGGTCTTAAGCTTAAGACGGATATTTCAGTCTTATATGAGAATTTGTGATTTTTTAAAGATAATAGCGATCGAACTATCTATTGATAATAGATTATAGATTGCATTTGTGGTTGAGGGTAGTATGTGAGATCGCATTTGTCGGTGGAAGTAGATATTTTTTTGTTTTCGAATATGTTCTACTTAAGATGACGTTCTCTTAACTTCATGTCATCGGGAACTCATTTATCAATGAATAAATTAATCAAATAACGATGTAATACAAAGTTTTAGATTTCAACAACGATGTTATACTACATTAACATTGTAAGAGTATTGTGCAAATTATTCTATCCAATTTCTCTCTTCTACAATTCTACATACCTGTGCAATTCGCACGGGCCCTAAACTAGTAGTTGATATAAGAGCAAAAATACTACTACAGAGTAACTCTTACCTAATTAAGATGACATTGAGCAAGAAGGAAAAGATAAGACATTATTAAACGTCAATTGTTGAATCGTGAAAACAAAACAAAAACAAATGGAGGGTGATTGTTTCATTTTTGTTTTCTTATCTCGAGAATTTTTATATTTATACCCCTTGAAAACTAAGTGAAGTAATGGTAACTAATAGAAGAACCATCTCAGTCAAAAGCTTAATGTGTTGGTTGAGGCTGAATTATTATATTTATTCCTATTAGTAACATTGTGAATAAACTAATTTGGGAGGCCACATGTGGAGGTATAAAGTTACGATCATGTATTGCTTGGTTAACCTATTTGCTCTTTATATTAGATTGATATGATTATGCGATTTTTTTATCTGGTTTAATGGACTTCATATAGACAGATTTTATGTTGATGGAATTTAAACTTAGGTTATGAATACACGTTTTCATGAATAATTTTACCAGTTAAATTAACTGACATCTTCTAAATTATGTGATTATTAAAATACACATTTATGACACGATTCTATGCAAAGAGGAAGCTGCAAAAGAATTAGAACAAATGGCATCCCATTTTTTTTTGGGTATTGATTTTCGTAATACACATTTTACTTAAACATTATGCTTTTCCCAAATTACCCCTCTTATTTCACCCCTCACTTGTACTACATCAGAAAAAAAAAAAGGAACTCACATCTCACGTCATCTCTTTAAACAACCCACAACAAACCACCCTATCAACAACCGTTACCACAAGTACTGACCAACCCCCACCACCCAGAACCGGCGACCTCATCCTTCCCCCCTCGTGTGTCCAGACCGTCGTACACTAGGCCGCCAATAATGTCGGCCAGCCACGAGCGGTTGCCCTGCCTTTTCCTTCGTCATCCTCCGCTCACGAGTCATGCCGCAATCAACAACCAATATCCAACCACCACCAAACCCTAATCAACCTAGTACCGCATAATACTCCGACGAACAATAAATTATTGAAATTATGGGGGAAAAAACAATTTGTTCAGTGATTTACAATTAAGAAGTTGAATATGTCTTCGATGTTAAAATTTTCATTCATTATTGAAGAAATTGGTATATTTGAGAAGTTGGATTGTGATGAATCGGGAGAAATTAATTTTGTGTTTTTCTTAGTCAAAAGGAGTAAAGGGTATAAAACAGAAAGTATTGTGTAAAATGTACCGAGCTGAGTAAAAACGTATTGCGAAAATAAATTCCTTTTTTTTAAACTTTCTCCTCCTTCATAGATTCTTTAAACAAAAGCAAACGGGTCTGGGCCACAGTCAAATGGAGGAGAGAGAGAGTCCGCGTAAAACACCCCAATTAATTAGGAAGACTTTAGCAAGACCTTCCTAGTAATGGAAGTGCTACACATCTCAGTTTCTCGAGGAAATGCGTATGAGACAACAATCAAGAAAGCAAATATTATAATTAAGTTTAAACGTTTTGAGAATTATAAATACAAGTCTCAAAATCCAAACCCAATTGTTAAAATTATACAAACCAACAAAATCTAATAACTATGTCCAAAAATGATTAGGCTAAGCTAGTGGGACCCTCTATGTGACAAGACTACATTGATCCTCCAACCTGCCATCTTGCACAATGCTAAACCTATCATCAACTGCTCCTCATATGACCGAAAATATCATATGGATCACGACAGATTTTGAAAACATTAAGGCTCAGTCTCAATAATACAAGTGTTCACTACATGATACGAGTATAAAGATATGAAATACAATAATGACATGCAAGAGTGAAGTGTATGAGTCACAAGCCACCTCCAAGCACCACTCCACCTCCAACACAACTCGGTGACAGCATCGCAAAGGCACCACCAACAGTCAGACTGCAGTCCGTAAAGGTACACATGACGCACACGGAATACTAAGACTGTAACACCCCGGCCCAAACCGGATCGGAGCGGTTACTTATGATAGCTCATCAGGCTGTGTACATGGTCCACAGATTAACACGGGTCCTTTAGAGTGCATTTCGTCCTCACTCATGCGCATCCCGGAAACCTTCCCAGGAGGTCACTCATCCTAAGACTACTCCAAGCCAAGNNTCTTTCACATGGATGACCATAAAAGAAAATGCACATTATTTATATGAGTAGTACTTTCAATCTCTTTAAGCACTATTCAGATTTTAAGCCTGTCAATTGACCTCTTCAAGGGGTTTACCACCCGAATAACGTCTTCGGTTCAGTGAAGTATTACACACCCCCACTTGAAGAACGCAACGTCCTCGTTGCGCCTGGCAACATCTGACCGCAGCCGAGCCAAACCCAGAATCCTCCCTTGCTAGGTTAGTGACCCGGGTACTCCAGACCACAGGCTCACCAGACGGTCGCAGGGTTGCTCTGATACCACTTATAACACACCGGCCCAAACCTAGGGCCGAGANAAGTCGTAAGCAAACTGGTTTATATTATTATTGATTTGCAATTGCGCAAAATGCGCCAACATTTGGGCCAACTGATCAGAGGTTAGTGATGGAATAACATAGGTACCCGAGAGAGGCCCCGAGATACCAAAACTAGGAGAGGGTACAGCGAGAGGAAAGACTGGGGAGGGGGTGGCTTCGACATCTGATTCCTTAGACTCAATCCTAGGACTCTTATCAGACTCAGACCTAAACTCAGACTTAGACTCAGACTCAGAATCATCCTCTCGCACGAACATTTCTCCTTCTCCAGTTGTCAACTTGAAGAGAAACCCTCTGTTATCGGTCCATTTAACAGTATTCCTCCGCCTCGAGGTAGTCCTCTAAGGATCTACATCGGTGATGACGGTAGATGGATCGAATGATTGCATTTCTCAATTTCAGGATTTCATCCTGAACATGTGGGACAGTTGTACCTTTAGCCAGGTACACATCATCTTCGTTATCATCCCAAATGCCATCAATCTCTACGGCACTCTGGTGGATATGTTAGGTACAGTCAATAGTGAAGTCCCTGACTTGAATCTCATTACTTAAACTTGGAAGGTACTTCGAACAATCGATGAATTCCTTCCCCACAAAGAATCCATTAATACGGCATACTGGCCGAATCAAGTAGGTAAAATCAACATTGTTTTCGACAAATATCCCATTTGCGTGATCACCAAACGGTTTAGTTACATTGTTAGGCTTAACAGTTGGAATCGGGAGCGTTCTTCTCTCGATCATATCTTGAGTTTCATGTTTGAGACGGTAATAATTTTCTGTATCATGACCTTTGGCTCGATGGAAGGCGCAGTAGTTTCAGCATTATAGAACCTTTTTCCATTGTTCCAACGGTGGCTCAGGAGTAGGTGTAATACCCCGGCCCAAACCGGGTCGGGAGCGGTTACTTATGATAGCTCGCCAGGCTGTGTACATAGCCCACAGATCAACACTGGTCCTTTCCAGCGCATTTTGCCCTCACTCATGCGCATCTCGTAAACCTTCCCAGGAGGTCACCCATACTAAGACTACTCCCAGCCAAGCACGCTTAACTGTGTAGTTCTTTCGCATGGATGATCATAAAAGAAAATGCACTTTGTTGATATAAGTAGTAATTTCAATCCCTTTAAACATTGTTCAGATTTTAAGCCTATTAATGGACCTCTTCAAGGGTTACCCCGCCCGAATAACGTCTTCGGTTCAGTGGAGTATTACAAAGACCGGGCGCTAGCTGGACCCCTGCCAGATTAGTGACGCCACATGAATCCCTCAATCCTCAAGCCATAAACGTGCACGACCTTCTTGGATTGGGAAACTCCAAGGAGCGACCCGAGCGTATGACGATCTCCCGAACCACCTTACGTCTCCTAAACAACAACTCAACACAACCACAACCCAAGCAACCTCCACCAACATCCACAAGTAACACAATATTCACACAATATGTCAAGTATGATACTTTCTCATGTACAAAGGTTACCAAGTATGCCATATCACAACTCACCAACAACCACCACAATTCTCTAAGACAAGTTTACCAATTCTCATGTTATAATGCAATTCTACCAACTACTATGAATTCATAACAGTAAACACATGAGTAAACAATCATATTATCAAGAACGTGTATGGAAACCCAACCTCTTTGAGAATATATATCAATACCTTTAATTAGAGATAAGATGACATCAGTAAGCTTAAAATTTGAGAAGAATAAGAAATTGAAATGGTAGTTTAGGATTTGATCATCTCGTTTTTTATTTGGTATATTTCTACCAATTAGGGTTAA
>LHUT01002788.1:0-17172 GCA_001412135.1 Silene latifolia subsp. alba
GGTAAACAAATAACCGACCGAAACGAAAGGAGTTGTTGTTGCATAACCCGCAACCGCTACATTTGGCGCGCATTGGGTAAACCCTCGAGTATACGTTGTAGTCTGCAAACTACGTACATCAGGGCAACCACCCTTTTTATGGGGTGACAAGCTCGAAATTTAGAAGGCATATGTCATTTTACCCCAATAAAATTGCTCTTAGTGAGACTTGAATCTGAAACCTTTGGACGTTTAACTCAAATTTTAACCACTAAATTAAACGCTCCGGGAGCATTTCACCATCCTCACATTTGAAAAAAATAAAATAAAATAAAAAGAAGCTGTAAGAGGAAAGAAATCAAATCTGAATTCTCAAAATAGAATGAATTAAATAAAAACACGTGGCGTTAAGTGTACACACAATTATTAAAGTCATCATGTCGTAGTCGTACTATATATAAACTCCCCTAAAACAAGAAATTCAAAATCCAAAGATAGCGGAGGTAAACCCAAACACCCCGCAGTAAATAATTAACAAAAAAACCCCCAAAAAAACGAGAGCAAGTTGCGGTAAAATGGAAGAAGGGTTGTTAAACAAGAAGGCAAAAGAAGAAGAAGGAGGAAGGGTAAAATGGGAAATAATAAAAGTAGAGGTAAAAACAGTAAGTTTGATAGCAGCACCAATGGTAGCGGTAATAATGTCACAATATATGTTGCAAGTTATTTCTACCATGATGGTTGGTCATCTTGGTGAACTTTATCTTGCCAGTTCTGCCCTTGCCATCTCCCTTGCCGGTGTTACCGGCTTCAGTCTCATGGTACGCCTCTAACCCTATATATCGCTCATAGTTAGTCTTTTTTAAGACGGAATTATATGTTCCTGATCTTTGTCACCCAATATTTAAATTAATTAATAAATTTGTTCTATAAGTATATTTTATTTTAGATTTGTTTTGTTGATTAGAATGTCTCTGTTCAAAGAAATTGAAATTCATGAATTACTCCGTACAATGCATTGCTTTTATGTGACTCTCTTTCGTTTTCACCATTCACGTGAATTAAAATAACTGCTTTATGAAAAAAAAAAATCATAATTTTTTTTCCTAATTCATGTGCTTTATGTGAATCAAATAAAACTGTGTACGATCTATCCTTTTACTCCGTTTATTTGTTTACCTATTTCATTTTAGGTGTCTTATTTATTCACCTTTCTACATTGAGAATGCATTTTGGTCCGCTTGTGTTCCAAACTTCCAATAACAATAGCTGTAAATATTAAATAGTCTTCTCCCCTAAAGTAGTTAGTAGTGTAATAAAGTTGAGAAAAGTAAAAGATTAAACAGTAATTAACGGGTATGATTAAATATTAAGAAATGGTCAGAGTTAGCAGCCTAAAAATAGAGAGTCAAAATCAAATTGAGTTGCTACACTCAATACACATGGATAGGAACAATCAAACTGTCCTTTAGTGACATTTGCTTGTGCGGTAATATCTCGTCGCTTGTTGACCGACTTTGTGTTGTTCTACACCATGTGTGATGTGTCCATGTAATACGGTGTGACTTGTATTTTTGTGTTGTCGAGTAGCTTACATATATATATATATATATATACTACTCGTATTGTATTGTATGGTATCGTATCATATCGTATCATATTACCATGACTTTGTCCTATTCCCAACTCCCACCCATTTCAAATCACCATGAGATCATAGTACAAACATTAAGTGCAATAACATTACCTTAGTGTTTTAATGGATTTCGCAATTTGCGGGCTATCTTGTATTAACAATACAAAGAGATTGTTTTTGAATAAACCAGAATGAAAACTACATGGTACAAAAAAAAGGTGGGTATGTGACATAGTCATATACTCATATGTAATGACTAATTTAATTTACTAAATAACTTAAATTTCGATATGAAGGTTTTAACTTTCAATATAATACCGAGTACTTTAATTTTGAGACAAAAATTAAATTTATAATTAAATTTGCACACATTTGAAATATTTGCTCACATATTCTAAGGGTAAGATTATTGGTATTCTTAAGATAAGCCTTTGATAACTCTTAAGACAAGAGTCACTCAAGATTACCAATAATCTACCTAAGTCTTAACAAAGTCTTAAGTTAAGTCTTAAGTTGACCCCACTTTCAAAGGAAATTATCCGATGAGTGGATCACATGTGTCAATTTTTTTTTTTTTTTAAGTTTATAAAAAGAAGAAGTGAAATGGAAGAGTAGAGTTTGAGGTGAGTCTCAGATGAGTCTGACCAATATAAAAATAATAAAAGTTAGTAAAAAGCTGATGTCGTAGAGTCTTAAGACTCGGGTGAGTGTGACTGATAATCTCACCCTTAGAAGTATTGAGGTTTAAAATGGCGTGTCAGAATGTGAGAGCGACATTAAAAGGACAAACCAAGTGTAGTGTAAGCAGATCGACTCTTCTCTTGAGATAACCTGCTTCGACTTTTTGATAGGAGCTGAGACGAATAATGTTAATGAGAGGTTGTACTCATGACATGAGTGTCAAACCCCTCAGGCTATGAGCCAACGATGATGCGAGACAGTGAAGAAATCAGCTAAATCCGTCATCTCTAACAGACTACCTATACGGGGGAAATAGGATAGAGGGTACGTAGAGAAGGAACAAGATAATTTTCGCTTTAAATTTCCTAGGTTTGAAGATTTTATTATAGGTGGAGGGAGGAAAATGAAACCCTCAACTTCTGTCACCTACATTTCCCTCCGGCTTACTTGCGCAAAATGCTATAAGTTTATCGGAAATGGTTGAATATAGATAATGCATTTGAAGCATTGTTTTAAGCTCATGTAACAATGGTTAATTTCATATTTCTCCTATTTGCATCTTTAACAGTTAGGGCTGGCAAGTGCATTGGAAACTTTAAGTGGGCAAGCATTTGGAGCACGACAATACAAGAAACTCGGAACACAAACATACACTGCGATTTTCTCTCTCGCCTTAGTTTGCATCCCACTCTCCATCCTGTGGATGAACATGGGAAAACTGCTTGTATTCATAGGTCAAGACCCTACGATTTCCCATGAAGCCGAGAGATTCTTGGCTTGCCTAATTCCTGCCCTTTTCGGCTATGCTGTTCTTCAACCTATTGTTCGATATTTTCTAGTACAGAGCTTAATCATGCCCATGGTTATCAGTTCATGCCTAACTCTGTGTTTCCACATTCCGCTTTGTTGGATTCTAGTATTCAAGACAGGCCTAAGAAATCTCGGAGGGGCTGTGTCAATGGGTATATCAATGTGGCTGAACACGATTTTTCTATCCTTGTACATGAAATACTCTTCCTCGTGTGAAGCAACTCGTTCTCCACTCACCATGGAAATGTTTCATGGAATCGGAGAGTTTTTTCGTTTTGCTATTCCTTCTGCTACTATGATTTGGTAAGCTTACTTCTTCTAACCATGTACTAAATACAAATCCCTTATCGATGTAAGACAAAGTTTTTCTAACAGACTTTCTATCTATCTGTATGCTTATTATAGTTTAGAATGGTGGTCTTTTGAGCTGCTGGTATTGCTGTCAGGGCTGTTGCCACATCCTGAGCTCGAAACTTCTGTTCTCTCTGTATGGTAATGTTTCTTTCTCCGCTATTTTACCAACCAGTAAGTCTCGTGATTCGTGAATACCCCCTACAAAAGGTCCCTACGAAAAACACAACTGACCATGTTGAAAGAGTTTAGGTCAAGTCGCTTTAGTACTGTAATGAGTAAAAATTGTTCTGTGCGAAAATAAACTATGTATATATTTATATGACAGTAGACTTTGTGTTTTACCAAATGAATTTGCAAATTACCAATTGTGAAAGGAAAAAAAAAAGTAATTTCGATAAAAAATTGGAATGATTTGCGTAGTTTGACATAAATGTTTTTTCCTTGAACAGCTTGACAACTATCTCAACACTTTACGCAATACCGTATGGAATAGGCGCTGCTGCAAGGTATGTTTCGGGGCAAAGATCTGATTTGGTAATATTTTTTTCAAGGTTACATGTATCGGATAAATTTTTTTCTTAATTCTTATTTTTGGTCTAAATGCAGCGCTAGAGTCTCAAACGAACTAGGGGCAGGGAACCCAGACCGGGCGCGTACAGCTGCATCTGCAGTAATGCTGATTGCAGTTTCTATTGGTCTTATTGTAAGCTCAATTTTATTTGCCACACGAAAAGTTTTCGGATATTGTTTCAGCAATGAGAAGGAAGTTGTTGATTATGTCACCACAATGGCGCCTTTGATTTGTTTAAGTGTTATAATGGACGGTCTACAAGGCGTTCTTTCTGGTAAGTATTTCATTCTTTGTCAAAGGAGATACCTGATGCATTCATGTACTAAAACGCTATATTTCCGTAAATGTGGAATGGCAGGTGTTGCTAGGGGATGTGGATGGCAACATATAGGTGCTTTTGTGAACCTGGCCGCATTCTATCTTTTCGGAATCCCAATTGCTGCAATATTAGGCTTTTGGTTGAAAATGAAGGGAAGAGGATTGTGGATTGGAATCCTCAGCGGCGCTACTGTGCAGTCGTGCCTTCTAGGCATCATTACGAGTTCTACAAATTGGGAAAAACAGGTATGGCTTATGTTACCAGGATTCTTCACATTACCCCGTGTACCCACTAGCGAATCCAGAAAAATTTCTTTCTGGGTCCCGACTCCTGATTAATATTTAAAATCTATACACACATAAAAAAGTTATAAATTTATTTTTTTAGCCTGAAAATTAGACAAAATACGCAAAAAAAAAAAAAAAAATGTTTATGGTGTCCGCGCACCCCGGAATGTTGTTAGTAGATCCGCCGCTCTGCGTGTGCCCATGCATATCACTCGACAATTACACATGTCTAAGATACTTAGATACATAAGATAGTCGAGTCTGGCACAATAACCATGTCAGATACTTCTAACTGGATCCTAGTTACTTTAGGTATGGGCTTTTGTATTTTTTTTTACTTGGATCACATTTTTCCGTCTAAGCTACGCTTCCAATATCCTAATAATGACAGATGAATTCGAAAAATTTGAGTTTTAACATTGATCCCTCCATAAGGGGCCATAACTGATCCCAATTCCCAAGTTCTTTCCGGCATAATGGATGAACCCTTTTTGTTGTATGTTTTGTAGGCAAGTAAGGCGAGAGAAAGGCTATCCGAGTCAAATACCAGAGTTAGAAACGGAGCAAATATAGAAGAACAAAGACTCTTGAGCTAATCATTCACTAGAAGATGATACTTGAGCTCAGTTGGATACGGAACAATGCAAGAGAGCTCTTCTATAGCTGAAGTCCCAAGTAAACGGCGTTCCAAACTTGCCAAGATTAGAATGTAGAGGGTTATAATTTAGGGATTTTTCGACAATTTTTGTAGGGAGTGTCCTAGAATCCATCACCACACGTTCTTTGATGAATCTCTTCGAACATTTAGCTTGGATTTTTTGTTTGTGATTGGAGGGATCATCATTTGGTCTACTTGATTCTTGCAAACGCAAGTGGTCGATAGCATATGGGAAGAGTAGAGAATTCGTCACATTTTTGCTGACACTGTTATTTTGTTTGAAGGGGAAATTTTTCGATGTCTTACAAAATGGTGCCGCAAAATGTAATGCCTATACTCATTTAAACAATCGGATATACAAGAACAATTTTAAGGTGGTTAAACTCAAGTTATAAGTATCACCCCCGTTTTAACTTGTCGGTTTGGTGGTATGTGCATTGCTTATAGAGTGAGAATTCGTCCAACACGAAGAAATTGGCAATCGACTCTGACCCTGACTCTAACCCAGATATCGGTGCAATCGGGATAGTGTAGCAAGCATGATGAAGGAAAAATTTGTGCATCCATTTATTCTAATGAAGTTCTTTATGCAATAAATTGGAATTCATGAAAATTTTGGCGTATATTTGTCACTTATTTATAACTTATAAGACGATTTGAAACTTCACCGCCACAAGCCGACGGCCTAATAACACGACTCGGATCCAAACTAACATAAGTTGGAACTCAGAACATTGATGCAAGTAACCCTAGACCCAATAATATATCATCACTAATTCTCATTTCATACGTACTATTTCGTCTGAAAGTTTCAGACGGCTTTATGTGACCATTTTTATGGTAAAATGTGATCAATCAACGACAAAATGTTGTAATTAGTGTGTGTTATTCACGTAACTTTTTTTGTCAAAAAGTGATCACATTTGGCTGTAAATGGGTCACATATGAACCGTCTAAAACCTTCAAACGAAAATAAGCATATGAAAGGACACCTCGTGTAATAAAACCCTTACCGATAATCCGATATACATGGTACAAATTAACTTAACCCGAATCCCTTCCAAAATATTCCGACTCAAAATTAACTATAACCCATATCCGAAATGACCCGAAAATAGGCCGATATCGAGCATATTTGGCCCATTCCCATAACCTTGACCGATCAGATCGAGCTCCGGAGCAGCTTAAACCCCAAAAATCACAAAACCCATCAAACAAACAACCAAAGTTTACATTCAAGTTGCACAAAATTCAAGCAGAAAGAGAGAGAAAAAAAATGGGGAAAAGAGACATGGAACGATTGAACACAAGATTGTCATCATACATGAGTAATATTCATGAAACTTTGCAAATTTTGGATCAAACTCCTACTTCTTCTCTTCAGAAACTCAGTTGGGATGATGTTATTAAGATTGGTGAACAGCTTTCCAAACAAGCTACTACTGGTAATTTTTTAATCTTTCTTTTTTAAGTTATTAATTGACAATTTCCTGATTTGGGTTGTATTTATTTGTTTGTTTTACTTTGTTAATCTATGAAATTTGTGTTTAATTTGTTATTTTTCATCTTGGGTCATTCGGAAACGGCCTATTTTGGTTGATAACACTAGGGTAAGGCTATTTACATCTGATCCCCTCTTACCCTGTAATTTGCGGGAGCCATTGAGGCGCCGTATGCACTTTGGTATCTAGCTGCTAGGCTCCCTCCGTCCCGGTCAATTGTTGTCCTTTGTTTTTGGCACAAATGGCCAATTACTAAATGACAATTGCAACAAATTGACTGAATGATCAAATTGCTCATCAAATTCATTCTTAAAATAGAAAGGACAATTAAAATAGAAAGGACAACAAATGACTATGACACCCAATATGGAAAAGGACAACAAATGACCGGGGCAGAGGGAGTATGAAGTTGGATTTGCGTAAAGTTCGTGTCTTTGATTTTTTTTGCTGAATTCTTGTAATTCATGGTAGACTCTTGGATGAACAATGTTGATTTTGCGTTTTTATAACGGTAAATTGTGGTGTACTACCTACGTAAAAAAAACATCACAAAGAATTAAAAAGGTAAACAAATGATTGAGACGGAGGGAGTATATATGGAGTTGTATTTTCGAAATGAATGCAACCAATGTCTACTGTAAGTAACTGGACAATGGGGATATAAGACAGATTACGCCGTACTGTAGGGGTTTGGATAGCTTAGGTCTGTGATGTATGCATCTTTAACCTTAACTAGTTGAATCTGGTTAAGGGGCTGTAAACGTGGAGTTTTCTCGTATGAGACTAAAAGTTTGATTCTTTGGTGTTCGAATGTTATGTGGGGATTGTTACTTTTGGACTAGAGCTGATGATTGTCAGAGCTGTGCTAGAGCAAAGATCTGTTGCACAAGTTTGATTCTTATTAATTGATATGGAGCTTCTAGGAATTAGTTTCAATTCTAGTAGTATGAAGTTGGGTTTGCATAAAGTTCATGTCTTTTATTTTTTTTTTTGCTGAATTCTTGTAATTCATGCTAGACTCTTGGATGAAGACTGTCGTTTTGCTATTTGCATTATAAGAACGGTTAATTTGTGTTTTCTCTTTCTCCATAATTTGTTTACCTCTGATTGCTATGGTGCTCGCAAAGAATTTAAAAAGGTGAACAAATGATTGGGACGGAGAGAGATTTTCTAAAATGAATGCAACCGATGTCTACTGTAATTAACTGGAGGGGTTTGGGTAGTTTAGGTTTGTGATGTATGCATCTTTATGTTTAAATAGTCGAATCTGGTTAAGAAGCACTATATTTTGGGTTTGCTTGTGTGAGAGTAAAAGTTCGATTCTTTGGTGTTAGAATGTTGTGTGGAGACTGTACATTTGGACTCGAGCTGTTGATTGCTAAGCTGTGTTATAACGCACATCTCTTGCGAACATGCATAGCTGATCTGTCTCATTTAGATGGCGAATGCTCAATTATTCAGTTGATTCTAGTGTTGATGAGTGGAGGAACGGAACAGGTGACAGTTTTTAGAGGCTGATTCACACTGTCGTCTTTTGGACTTGGTGTTCTACTTTGACAATCAGCTGCTTCCATATATAAGTGGTACTCAAATGTGTCACTTTTGATTTATAGAACAATTATCTGGACATTATTATTTTTTTTTAAAAAAAATTTATTACCATTGTGTTTAAATCTTGTACATGGGAAATAGCGCAACTGCGCAAAGAGACAAAAATGATGTCGTATTGGATCCCTAACCGTACGTCTTTGTTTTTGGCCTTTCTTACTGGTTAATGATTTAACATTGCTTTCTTCTTGTGCTGTTTCAGCGGGCATGCTATTCACGGGTGAAAGAACTGAAGTAAAAGCTTTGGAAGAAAACATGGAGGCATATTTTAATGTGTTGCAGGGGCTTTTGTTGCACGCCTATGGAAGTACGGTGGGTGCAGGGCCGACTTTGACATCCAACGTCCATGCATCAATAAAGCAAGCTGTAGATTGCAGTTTCATGCTATGGAGGGAATGTGTTTCTTCTTATGGTACTTCTTCCATTCTTTCTTTCTTTTTTCTGTGTTTTATTTCTTCCTTGCTTATATGAGATTAGTTTATTCATTGCTTGGCATTTCTGTTATTCAATCATAGCCTAAACTTTGTTAAGTGCTTGTTTTTGTTCTGATTCATGTGAAACGAGCGAAAGTGTTTTTGTGACGTGAGATTTGAAATTCACACGGAAATTACCACTTACCTTGGGGATCTAGGTAGATGAATTCCTAGTTGTTCCATAAGAACTAGAGTTTGTATAGAATTTCTATTTCCCATCACTTTAGCAACCAAACAAAAGTCGACTTCCTGGTTTCCTAGGAATATCAAATTTACGTGAACTTTGATGGGCTATCACACAAACATTAAGAGTTCACATGGTTTTGGATTCCATTTGGATGGATTGTGGAAACTGAAGATTTATATTAAGATCAGAAGCGTAATAAAGATTAAACGATATGAAGCCAAGGAGTCCTTATTCTTTGAATATCACTTACACCGTCGAGTATGGACATCTTATTTGAGCATCCTCTCATGACTGTAGACGTGTTAATTAAACATCTCCTTAAAATTTGTGGTTGTATAAATAATGGGTCCATTGTCAAGCATGAACGTCTAATTCAGGCATCATGTGAGAGTGGAGAATGAAACAAGGTGTCAAGCGGATAAGGAATAACAATGTGTATGAATTGTGGATGACTAGGGTGAGCGGCAGTCCAACATGGAGTGGATGTGTAAGAGCCGACAAATGTGGTGGGTGGCTGTGAGGGTGGCCGGAGAGGGAGGGCAAATGTTTAAGGTGGCTTGGAGAGGGTTGGTGAAGGCAAAAAGGGGTAAGAGGAGTAGAGATAGTGATGATAGATGCGAGCGGAGGGTTTTAGTAGACTGGGTTATTGCCTTATTGGTGTTATGGCAGGAAAGGGATTAGAGGAGAAGGGACAGAATACACCGTCCGTATGAGTCATTTGTTTACCTTTTTTATTCTTTGTGAGGTGTTTGATAATCAAAAGTAAACAAATAATTGGGACGAAAGGAGTAAAATGGTGGAAAAGAGGGCGTATTTGGAAAAACAGAATTAAATAGGGACGTCAATGGTACGTATATTATTCCTTGATATCTAACTACTTCTTTTTCACATATTCGTTAAATAAGTCCCTTTTGACTTTTTAGCGAAGGGGAAAAAGTCAAATAGCGCTTATCCATTAAAATAGAGGGAGTATAAATTATTTCCCAAGATAATCCTAATCTTTTCAATAATAAAAATATTCTAGTATATCTCATGGAGTGAAAATTAGTATGGGAATTTAGGAAACAAGGATTACTAACAAACCAATTAAAGGTGTGTGAGTTGCCATAGTGTATTAGGAAATGAGTAGAACGAGTTCACCGCTCGGAATGAGTGTAGGACTATTGGAGGTATTAAACTTATCATAGTCATCTCACATGTCATGATCCTTTAGTAATTACTCCCTCCGTCCGGTCAATTGTTGTCCTTTAGTTTTGGCACAAAGACCAAGAAAAGAGGAGGGAGCCAGTTATTAGATGACAAGTGGACTAAATTGGGTGTGAATGATCAAATTGCTCTTTAAATGCATTCTTAAAATAGAAAGGACAACAATTGACTAAGACACCCTAAAATGGAATAGGACAACAAATGACCGGGACGGAGGGAGTAGAACACTAAGCGTATAGGCCAATATGGAAGGTTACTACTGCGACTACCATGGAAACTAAGCCTGCCTTGTTCACGTTTTTCATTATCCATTCTCATTTAAGTCTTCCTAAACAAAATGACCCTTCAGCTTTAAGCATCATATGGTTTGACAACGAGTTATTGGAAAACCGTTTTCACGAGGCTTGCTCTTTTTTCTCTTCTATTGCCAGGCTCTCGCAACAAGGAGCTAAAACTGAACGTTCCGCAGCGAGTTGGCACTGTATGGGAGGCATGCTCTGCTCTCAAAAAGACACCTGCAACTAATATTGTTGCTATTGGGCGAGCGATGACCCAAGTTGCTGTTTCAATGAAGGACGTGTTACGTGAAATGAAGGAACTCGAACCAAGTTCATCTGAACCTGCTGACGGTGCTGATGATGCTGACGATGATGATGATGATGATGACGACTTTGGGAAAGACTTATCTCCTGAAGAGATGAAAATCGCAATACTAGCAACTCAGATTGTCTCAGAAGTCGTAACTGTTATCAAGGAACTCATTCGATCCATTACTACTATGGTCAAGAAAGAGAATTTCGATGAGACAGATGCTGTTGAATCTTTAGAAAAACTATTAAAGCTCTGTCGGGATGTTGGAGCTCAGGTGGACGAGCTTGGAGCTTGTCTATATCCACCTCAAGAACACCCGGCCATAACTCTAGCATGTGAGAAGATGTCTAACTTGACAGATGAAATGGGTAAGATATTAGAAAGCTTAAATGGTTTCACTGAAGCCTTTTCCGAGGGTTGCAAAACACTCGAGAAAGCCTTGGAAATGATTCGGCTTGAAATATCCAACTCTAGTGTCGATGATGCTGTGCCACAAGATTCGAGTGAGTTAGATGTAGTAGCACCAATGCAGAATCTTGCTGTACAAGGTTAATAACTTTGAATCGCGCATTTGTTTGTGTGAAAGTTTACATGTGAAATAACACGATTTTGAGCTGGTCACAAGTCTATTATCGTTAATGAATGTGTACGTGTGGGATATATATTGCTTATGTTTCTCAGATATCGAGACGTTCCTGTTAACCTTTGGTATCAACTGATTTACGATTTACTTGGCCATGGAACACCAGTGACAGTGGTGCACCGGTAAGCTAAAGCCCCGATAAGTGGCCCGACTAGCAGCATTTCAGTTAATGGCGCAAGCATCAATGATTGCATTTGATGATAATAAATAAATAAATAAATAAAAAATTAACTTTCGTGTAAAATTTTTTGTGATTTTGATGAATCATGTCCTCGTCGGTTGATTTTCCTTAAAGATGCTCGTATTTGTCACAAGTTTAACATTGTTAAATAATACTCCCTTCTATTCAGTCTAATGTTTCCTTTTCTCAAATATAAGTGAGGATTATTATAATTAAAGGAGGACATTAGGCTGAATAAGAGAGAGTAGTATTTCATATAGATCAATGAGACAAGTTTGTTACCCGTGAAAATGATAATTAACCCCTTTAAGATTGTCCAATTATAAATTCAAACCCGTCAAACTGTATTTGACTCGACCTGCATAATCCAACCTGAAATCTAACCTACCTGACCCATTTTACAAGTCTAATCCCACAATATAATCTTGTAATCCTATCATTGTTAAACATGCTAATCATGCATGCATTGCATAGACCACAACATCACTCTCAAAACGGTGAGCACCAAAGTGTCACATTCCTCGTAACCTGTGATTGCCGGCACCAAAATTTGTTAAATTATTATAAAATAAATAAATAACAAATAATGGTATGTATAATTGTATAAATGTATAATAACGAATATTTAATTGAGTGCATATCTATATCTAAGATTTGGTTGGCACACATAGTTGGATCCTCGCACTTTACAATATATAATATCATTATACCTGTTCTTTATCACCTTTCTTGTGTCATTTTAGCCAGGATGCATACAGCTGTCGGTTTTTTCTACTCCTATTAAACTAATATCCAATTACCTAACTAATTAAAGTAGCTTTCCATTTTGAAAAATCTCATAAACTCAATTCTTATACCAAAAACACTAGGGTTGTAAATGATTAGAGTCGACCATTAGTCAAAAGCTTGTAATCAGCTCGGTTAATATTTGGCATTACCTCAGTGTAACTGAATTTGAGTCTAAGCTTGAGCCGAACTCAACCAAATCCGAATCGTTGCCAAACTCGGCCAGATCAAAAGCTCGTTTCAGAGTTGAGGGTAATTTAAGTATTTTTAATGATAAGTATTTTAAATATTATAACTCGTCGTGTGAATACTTAACTCAACCACTGGCTAAAGGCACCGAGAATAATTTCCCCATTGTAACATACTTCGTACATTGATTAAAATGATCAATGGAATCGAACCTCCTCTCGATATAATTAAGATTTTCCCCTATCGTTACACCCAAGTTTGATATAAAAAATTCGCAATTTTCTATAATTGATGCATGATTAGTTTTTAATCATTTGTTTGTTTTTTAAGTTCTTTGTAAGGAGTATTTTAATTAAAGACAAACAAAGGATTAAAACATTTATAACTACTTATGTTTACGTGAATTAGATCGAATTAATACATATTTTTCTTGAGTCTTTGTTTCACGTCTGTATTTTAAGAACATTAAAGAAAGAAAGGTACCTAAATCCTCTAAATCCTTTGCATTAGTCTTTAAGAATTACTTATTGTACACATCGTTAATCATATCACTCGTGTCTCAATCATAAAAGTCGCACATCCAAAAAATTATCATAAATAAACCTTAGTTGGATCATCTCAATTTTGTTATTTTAGTTGTATTAGGTCACATCTAGACCTTCCCAACATAAATAATTAGAATTGCTCACTAATTTGTATATGTATACGTAATCAATCGAAAATCACTTTTAACTTAATAGTTCAGAAGTAAGTATGGTGGACGATATAGTTCTCAAGTTTGAATTCCCCCACCCTTGTCATTGTATTGTCCTTAGAGGTGACAATCAGATCACTCGTGACGGTTACGGGTCGGGTCAAAGGCGGTTGGGTTAAACCGACTTTGGGTTGTGTCGAGTCAGTGACAAGTTCGGGCAGATTACAGGTCATTCGGATCATTTTCTGGTCGGGTCATTAGCGGGTCAGTATCTGATCAGTTTATCAACTTATATTTTATCTTATATATTTAATTTTTTATAGGTAATTTTATGTTTAAAGAATGTGTAGGATTAATCGTAGTTTTAAGGGAAACCAATCAAGATGAATGTCAATTTGGTTATTTACATCATTATTAAGCTAGTTCATTATCGGGTCATCCATCGGGTCACGGGTCAGTTCGGGTTGAAAAAAATAATGCTGCTATCGGTTATCAGGTTCGGGTCGGGTCGATTTCGATTCACCCAATTTCGGGTTCTATCAGGTCGGATTAGCTTTTACCAGCTCTTAACTGTCCGTACGTGTCACGTGTGGCTCATTTGACACCAAAAACTAACAAATTCTCATCACATCCTAAATTAAATATATAAAGTATTTAGTCTTTTTTTTTTACTAAACTATTTTATTAAATTAACAATTAATTCCGTCCTTCAATGTTTTTATTTACAATTTAGGCTATAGCTCTTTATTTTTTATTTTTATTTTTACTGCTAATGAAAGAGAGTTTATAACTTAACCATTTTAGCTATATTATGGGCTATCCTATTTAGACTCCTAGCACAATAGCCAAGGAGTCGTTTGGTTGCATGCATGCTGTGAAGTGATATATATCACATGATTTTAAAATTCATTTGAATTAGAAAATATTATTTGGTTGCATATATTATATAGACATTCTCACTTACCTAGGGGGACCTAGGTAAGCAACTTCCTCCATTATGGAGGAATTAGAATTCATGGGAAGTTCCAATTCATGTGAATTCGGGTAACCAAACAAGTCACCCATTTTGCAATTTACACAAATTGTACTTTCTATGTTTTTTAGTTAAGAATAATACAGTATTACTCTTAGATTTTCTGTAAATCTTGATTTCGTCATTGTTTGAAATTTTGATTTGGTTGGACTAGGATCAAAGTACCAAATTAATGTCATAACTTGGACGTATAACCAAGATTGATACTATGTACAAAGTACAATGTTTTACGTACGTAATGTTGTACAACTATCTACATAATGAGTTGGTTGTTATTTGCGTAGGCATATGTAATGAACTAAGGTAGTACGTAGATGGTGTATTAACCACACCAGGTTTTTGGGATGAAAGCATATGAATATATGATGAAAGATTTGTTATTACGTTATATGATCTATGGAATATCCAAACTCGAAAGGCCAAAGGCCAACAACGATCGAACTAATAACTAATTAAAGAAGAAACTTCCAAATTTTTAGATACTTTATTTATTTGTTATTTGCTTAGAATAAGCCACGAATAGAAAATGCTGGCACATGCAATTTTTCAGATTTTTTGCATGAAAAATAAATAAATTTATCAGAATATAACAGTCTAATTTACTTCGCGTAATCATCTTAAAAATTGTTAATTTTACATACAATAACGTCAACTAATTATATTTATGACCATAACAATGACGTACTTTCAAATATACAACTTTGGTAATTGGTATTAACATTTTTCGTAGATTATATAATACATGATTATTTTTATTCCACGCCTTGATAGTATGTACTCTTACCAAACGAGTATAGACTTGGTTCGTTTTGGTTTAATTTCAGCTAATTTCAGTTCGGCTCAATTTAGCTTAACTCTATTTAAATTAACTCTTACTTTTACTCTACTTAATTTAGCTCGATTTTATATAAAAAGTGTTCCGGAATACAATTTACAAGCCCTTCATACAATATGTTACGTAGTATGATCTCATGCACAACTCAAAAAAAAACATTTCAAAATAAATATATATTTGCCTTTGTTGAAACATGAAAACGATATGTAGTATGATATCTCCCTTGTATTTATAAGCCACTCTTTAGTCTTTAAGAGTATTTAGTCTCTTCAATTCAGGTTGTCCATTAACATTTGCATAGTTTGTATGGTCCATTATCATACCACGTAAACTAAGAATATAGCTAACTATTATATATAATACAACTTATTACTATACAATTAATCTTCATGCAAGTTGATTATTAGTATTAGTATGAATAATTATAGCATGAGACGGCGGTGAGACAGTCTTATAATGTAGAAAGACAACTCGCTTATTTACTGTAAATAAATACAGTACTAGTTTTTTTTTTTTTAATAAAAATGACCGTCTCACCGTTTGAAACTGTCTTTTTGTGAGCAATTTTATAATATAAATATATAATAAATCTTGCCCCCTCAAAAAAAAATATATATAATAAATCTTGATGCAAGTTGATTGTTTGCTTAAAGATTAATCATATAATTAAGGGCAAGTAGTTGGGAATTGTAGTATGTTATGCGACATTAAAGCGGCTAATCTCCATGGGACGGTGATATGAAGATCCTTGTACATGGATCAGATTCGCTTTACCGTTATTATACTCCTTTATTGGCACTCCATGATTAATATCATCATACCAAGATTATTAGTACTATACTTACATTATTTTATATAAAAAGTGGTTAATTAATTATTGATTTTTGATTAGCGCTTTGATTAGGGCGATAAGCAACAGTTGTTGTTTTGTAACGATAAATATTTTGAAACTATTAATTAACTTAAAGTTTCGATAATGTTTCGTTATCTCATTGTATTGTTAATTTGCTCTTTGTGATCATTTTTATTCTCTAACTATAAGTCGTGTGTTCAGGATCATTTAATACCAAGTTTAAAAGGTTTTCAGAATTAGGGCTCTAAACTCTTAATCCATGTTCTTTTCGGTTGAAAAAAGTTGAATTAAACTGAACGTAATGAAGTTGAAGTGAACTAAAGTAATTAAAAGTTAACTTGTGAAGAGATGAGCTGAACTGGATTGAATGAAACTGAATAGAACCGAGTGAACTGAAATGAGCTGAAATTAAGCCCAAAAAATTAGGGCGTTAAAGTCTAATTTGCTAGCTAATCTACCACAAAAAAAAAAAAAGTTTTTTCTTAAAATTATAGGAGGCCTTATATAAACGGTCTTTTAAAACCTGACCTTTCAAATTTATTTAACAGACATCACTGATCAACAAGATCTGTAAATAACTCTAATAGACTAATGGCACATATAGAAACATAAACTGTTATGTGGTAACATACAAATTTTTGTGAGACGATTTTACGTAAAAATGATCATAATAAGGTGATTATATTACTTGTGAAATACTTAATGATAAGTAGCATTAATTATGTAGTAATTAAAGTAGTGGGAAGGTGGTTAGATGAAAGAAATGAAGGTTTAAGGGGGAATAATTAGCGAAGATCACGGGAAATCTTTCAATGTCATATAGTTTGGTGGTCGTTGTCTCGAATGTCCAAGTCTTCCACCGTCCAAACTCTAAAACCCAAGCGTGTCTTACGCCCTACTTTCATCCTTGCCATGGTGTCAATTAGTCAATTTCCAATTTAGTCTTCTCCCACCAATAATATAATGGAAAATACTCGTATATACTCCACTTAGGAAGGAAAAAAAAGGTGCTTCTATTTAGCAACAATATTTGTCATTAGTCCTAGCTGAGATTTCTTATAAGAGATTTCTTATTGTTGGAATAAAAGCGTAACAACGG
>LHUT01002789.1:0-16524 GCA_001412135.1 Silene latifolia subsp. alba
GGGGGGATTCCAAACTGAACTCCAAAGAACCAAAACCTTAAGACCCAATGCTCAGTGATGCATCCAGGGGTAAATTCCAAAATTCACTCCGAAGAACCAAAACCTTAAGACTCTGCATTACTACTTTAATCATCACTGTCTGACAAAAGTAATCTGAAGTACTAAAAACATTTAGCCAAATAAGTCATAGCACCATAGCCCATATTATTTACTGCTTTGTTACAATATTTGCCCACTTCACTCCCACATCAAATACAGCACGGTTGAAAGCTGAAGAAAAGTTAAAATCGGATATTTGACAATATCTCAATTCTCAATACAGCAAATACAATTCTACTAAAATCATCAGCACAAATGCATAGCATCAACCTAACTGACGTACCAGGCCTCGAGAGAGCAATGCTGAGATAAGGAATAACATCGCTCCCATTCGGCTCTCGAAAATAGGAATTAAAGCCTCCAGCCTCTGAATTGCGCTTGCAGATGAAGTGTATGTACTTACTCTCAATGTTTTCTGCATATCTGCTGCAGACTCCATTGCGAAGCCCTCTAGAGCTTGCAGAACAATCTGTGGAGAGTAAACCGATTTCAGCATTAACTCGATAACAGTTAAGCTTGTTTCCTTTGAAAACAACTAGAACAACTATACGAACAGTATAAGAATATTACACTATTCAATATACCTCATCTTTTGGACCTTCATTGACACATAATCCATTGCTGTCCAAAACGTTAAGAGTTGCAATCACCACCTTTTTATTACTTCCGCAACGAAATAATATCTCTGCCATACCTCTGACAAGAGCTCTGTAAGACAACATTTCACGTTCACGCCCACATTGTAGAATAACATATATCAGCTAGAATAAATACATTATTAAATCTACTTGATAAACATGCACCGAAGAGATCAACCATGTCTTCAATATCACGACGGTCAAAAGTGGCATATTAACACTCAGTAACCTCTCATTACTCACTATATTTCTCAATATTCTTTACATTCCACCTTTTAAGCTCAAATTTTCAAAATTTGAGCATTTGTTACCAAAAAAGTCTTTCACAGAATAATATTTTGGACAAAATAAGTAACACACACATAAATGCAAAAAATATGATCATAGACTCATAGTGTTGCCTCGAAGTGCGTGTAGTGTCATTGGGAAGAGCATTATGAAACATGCAAAGTACCTTTTTCTCCTTGATTCCGGAATCGACGCAAATCTTTCAGGCGTCATCGATTCACGAGGCCAAGATCTTTGCGGTGTTTTGGATGCAATGTTACTCGACTCTTCGGCGAGAAATAAGAGATTTTTAAGGACAAACCCCTGCAATATTCACAAGGAAAGAAAAACATTAAGACTAAGCAAGCTAAACATTTCAGCTTTATGACGTCTTTTGCAAAATCAGAGCTTTTCAAGGTGACCTTGATGAAACCAAGACTAACACGATTGTGATATGGATATCACAGCCATGAATTAGACATCGGGTGGTACATTAAGAATACAAATGCGCACTACAGTCTGAGAAACTAGCTCCGTATAATGACAAAAATATTTCCTCTATCTTGACCATCCACTGTTAAACTTCGCACTTATCATTTTTATATTGTCCATTTTTAACCGATTACTTAGGAATCTTAACTCTTTTGTCTGTTATTTGTGGTCATTATCATTTCTAGCCCACATATTTCCTCGGCTTTCATTTTCTCCCAAATATTATTAGCTCCCTAATTATTGTGCCCCCAAGGTATGAAGACAAAAAAAAAAAAGGATGGAAGGGCATATTTCATTCGTCAAAAGAAGAATTCGACTGAAAGATGCCAAACTACTAGGCTTAGCAAAAAAAGTCATTCCGATCAAATCTAAGCAAGGTTGGTTTAGGACTTTAGGTCATTTTGGTCACTTAGTCATTTTGGGTCACTTTGGAGGATCATGCGGTTTCGAGTCGGGTAACTGTCAGGTCCAGCAAAGTTTGTTCAGGTCGGGTCTGTGTTTGGGTCAGGCCAATTCAGGTTAATTCTATTCAGATCTCAGATTTATCATGTTGTGTCAGAAAATAAGAACAAGGATAAACCATAAGAAACACTAGAGTGAGTTCCTGATAGTTTGGACCCCGATTCAAAAGACAAATTAACTAGCAAACATTTTAGGAACATTTTGTTAAGAGAAACAGCACCCTATCTTTTAATTTGCGACAAAGAGACCCTTTGTCCTTTTGGTACATTTGTGCAATCACACCAGACAGTCAGATAGATAATCCAAAGAATGCAATTACCAATCAGTCCAAATCACGCATACACCAATGACTACAGTATCACATTTAACCACGGATACACGCACATACATAGATTTACCAAATGCAAGCTAAGGGCGCTTAAATATTTCATTAATTTGAATTCAGTTTTGTTTCTAACAGAACATACTAAAGTAGAAATGTAATTAATTGATCTCAACGGCTCACAAAGAAAAATGTAGAGCATTTATATACATGGATACATAACACAATTACTTGTACCTCTGAGCTATGACTGCTGAACGGGAACATCCACAACGTGGCGTAACTACTATATTTTGTACTCAAAGCATCACTGATATTTATATGTAATGAGTGATAAACTTTAATTTCCCTGACGACAGACGCTCTTGACAGTTAATAATTAATGTATTTAGTGCAGGTGGCTAAGTAAGGGAACAAATGATTAATTCATCCAAGTTCTCAAGTTCCCACAGACACACAATGAGGACTTTTTGTTATGTAAACAACTAACAAGATCACCAGTAACACTGCACGCTAGTTGTGCAACTCGTGAACTTGCCACACAAATGAAGAATATGACTGCAAACATCCAAGAGCCTTTGTATCCCAAAAGCAAGCTAAATTAACTTCATCTACCTGTATGCCCTCAATTCCAGACCCTTATATTAAGGGGGACAAGATTGCAAAAGATCTGAGAATGCCTCTATGTACCACAAACCTTCAAGTCAGTTACAGGACTGTACCAAACACTACAGGGAGCACAAAGCTGGCTTTCAAAGTTGACGAGTCAAGTAACATTCCACTAGGATTTTCTCACGACAAGCTACACTTGAATCAAGCTCAACTATAGCTAACACTCAGCTTCTAAGTGAATAAGCTAAACTGAAACTGAGTGATACTAGACTGAAATAATCAGAAGGTCAGAACATGGGAGTTCACATCAATTGGTTACTAAGCAGAACTCAGGGTTAGTAATCACTAGAGGCCTAATGAGCTATCAGCTTTTTTATAGGCACAAATATATGAAATGATTTTGATACTAGATATTCGAGAGTGTTTTCACTGTATTTGTAGCCTTGAAGGCTTATCGCAGTTAGATTTGTTACAACTCATTTGATTGTCGTAACAAGTTAGATGAAACAGCAACACCGAATGTCTAGTTTTGACAAGATTGAGCCCTCCTAATATGATTTTTGTTCTAATATAAGCAATGGTCTTTTCTTGATTTCAGTTTTGGCATTTCCAATAGTGGACTACAAAGAGGTATAAACCAGAACAACCTGACCTCAGATCATCTCAGTTTCAATTTAAATCCGTCTCCCAACTTGTTAGTTGAGAGCCACTCTTGTGCATAAACACACACACCATCTGGCTGTCTAATGAATTCAATTTATCTATGCACTTCCCATTTTCTCAATACAACTAACATTACAAACAAAGTTGGGCAAATAGGCGTCCGGTGCCATATTTCAATCGTGACCTACATAAGTAGATTTTTATGGTTCATAGGAGCCTAACAAATATTAAGTTAAATTCTTGGATCAACACAAACTGCATTATCTTGCATTCCATTCTAACAACTTTTTTTTTTCAACAACTGAAACCATATTGTGATCCTCCTGAATATCAACAAGAGGGTATATTTCTTAGTTTTGTTTCCTCAAAATCATAGAGTAAGACATCGATTTTTCCAAAAGATCAATGAAATTTCTTTGATTGCATGATCTACTCCCCTTAAAACATTAGCGGTCGTGTAAACAAGGTGTTCTCCCTAACTGAGATATAGCCCTTTGCTTGTGGGTATCTCCATTCCCTTTCTCTAGTGTGACATAGGTTTTGATGTGACATGATGGTGATTATTTCTACCCATCTGTAGTAGTTATGGGCGATACAGTCGGCATTTTGCAACTTTCAACTAATTGCAGAAAAAGAAGGATGATACTTCTAAGAGTCCACTGTCCAGGTTTCTCCATAACAAAGGGATGCCAATATAATATCAAGAATAAAAGGAATGAAATTGGGATACCATGTCTTCATTTAAGAATGCATTTTAGCATTAAATATTAGCATACCAGGAAAAGGATTTGTAGTAAAAAAAACCTTCAAGATACGCAGAGAGACTACTATGGAAGTATCATTGAAATCGAAATTTTTCTCTAATCTCAAGTGAAGCATCGTTTACACTGATAATCCTACAAGCTGGATTATAAACCTCTCTCACTTCATAACTTCGTAAGACAAAGGACCGCCAGTATAATATCAAGAATAAAATGACTGAAATAGGGCTTAAACGTCTTCACTTAAGAATGCCTTTTAGAATTAAATATAGCATATTAAGAAAAAGGATTGTAGTAAACAACCTTCCAAGATTCAAACAGAGACGACTATGGAAGCAAGTGTGATTGATTTCTAAATTATTTCTCTAATCAATAGTAAAGCTGGATATTAAACTTTCTCACTTCAATCAATACTTCATACATCAGGTGGAAACCTAACAACCTCCCTAATCCCAAATTAAGAGTTCCCATATCATCACAGTCACCAGAATATAAAGAACACAAAGTCAAGAGATTCTAGAGCAATCCATACAAGATAGGAGAAAAAAAAAAGTAACTGGATAAATAAGTCCATATACAATCATTAAGATATTTGAGTCAGTTGACAACTTGACATCATGTTTAGTTTGTTAACCAATGTGGTAACTACATTAGCTGCATGATATGCATCAATAAATTGATAAAAAGCTCTGACTAAATACATCTACATAAAAGCAAATAAATTCATCAGATCCTAGTTAACAAAGTTCAGCACTGTACAAAAGTCCATGTGGATGCATTAAAAGTAAGTAAAAGAACCCACGATCATTACTAAAAACGGATATAGCGAACAAGGGTTCAACATACTTGTATGGCTGCTAGCACACCACACGGACCACCTTCGTGCTGCACCAGTCCCATAGATGTCTCTGGATCAGAGCTAAACCTTCATTAAGAAGAATGCAAATCAGTCAAGTTAGAAAGACTAACAAAGAAACAAATAACGCAACCAATCTAGCCTTCCTAAATACTCAATACGTTATTAAATGCAAAAAAAGAAAAAAAAAAGTGCGAAGTACGTAAGAATAAGAATTCAAAGAGCAGCCTGTGCTTAAATCTCCTATTAAACCCTGATATTCAGCCACAGTGTGAATTGCTATCTTCAAACACTAATTCAACACATTATCCTATGAGGCAAAAAATCTCCTACACGAAACCATCCACCCTCACTTTTTAACTACAAAGTAGGCTTCAAATGTATCAACATTATTTCCACAAAGCAATATTTCTGAAGTACATCAAGTTCTTTGTTGCTTAACTAGTCTCCCTTCTTCAGTCACGGCTTTCTAGACAGAAAAGTTTCTTGGTGAGACTTCCTTGTGATCATCCAAAGACAACTATCTACTAGTTTCAATTAGAAAGGCTGATTATTTTATCAAATGCATCTGTCTTTGCTGTTTTTAATAATTGCCTATCTCATAGTACGCTCCGATATGTATACGTAATACGCATACACGATACTGTAATACATATATATTAAACCTAAAATCAGAATACGTCCTAATACGGAAACAAAATACATATCTGAATCAGCTCATAATTCACTGGGATTTAAGGGAATCCAGTAACCCATTTTTAATCTGCTGCCATGCAAAACCCTTCCGATTCCTTTGTTTGTGATTTCTCGACTTAAAAGCATTTTAGCTACAAAATAAAACATCTCTCTTCTAATACTGCCATATCTTACCCCTCCCCCAACTTGTTTCCCAACCTATCTTCTTCCCCAATCACAGAAGAATAACCTTTCTCAATTCTCATCTCTATTCTATTCAGCTTAAATATCAACTTCTTATAATCCAACAATGTAACAAATATTTCAGTTCATCATCCACCCTCTCACAACAATCAAACTTCCACAATAAATCGAGTAACAACATCTCGATCCTAAATCAACAGCAGACTTCAGAAAAACACAATTTCAAATTCAAATGCAAAATAAAAGACACTATAAAAAAGCAAACTTTGCATAGCTACAGACAGTACGATTAGAAAATTTCCTTCTTTTTCTTATTCACCTAATTACATTAGTTCACCCCCTTTTTAAATTGCGAACAGACATTCAAATAAGCAGAATCACCTAGCTACAAACAGTGGCGAAACTAAGGGGGGCTGATTGGGGCGGGTGGTTTCTCCTATAACAATTACTCCCTCCGTCCCGGTCATTTGTTGTCCTTTGGTTTTAGCACAAAGACCAAGGAAAAGGGAGGGGGCCAATTACTAAATGACCGGGACAGAGGGAGTAATAATTTCCGCCCCCTAACTACAAATCCCGGTTCTGCCACTGACTAAAAATGATCGAGACAGAGGGAGTACAAAATAAAAACAGTACATTCAAATAAACAGAATCACATAGCTACAAACAGTGGAGGGCTGATTGAGGCGGGCGGTTTCCCCTATAACAATTAATAATTTCCGCCCCCTAACTACAAATCCTGGTTCCGCCACTGACTAAAAATGATCGAGACAAAGGGAGTACACAATAAAAACAGTACAGTAAAGTACCTAATACCCTGATTAGTCCACTGAGCAAGAATCTCCTTAGAAACACTTCCCCCAAACACAATTGTAAACAACTCATTCGCTTCCTCCGCCGTCAACTCCTCTCCCAATTCCTCACTCTCGCTAACCATCTCCTCCGTCGCAGCGGCGACCGAGGTCGCTGCAACTGCGGCCGGCACAGCGGGCGTCGGTGGCTGGCTTCTAACCATCATCGACGCCCGCTTTTCAGCAGCCGCAGCAAGCAGCTCACGCTGCATTCGCCGGCTTTTAACTTCCGGCGACTCCTCCGCCGGAGGTTCCGATACTCCGGCGACATCTCTAGGTTTAATCCGCTTCGGCTCCGGCGGCGAACTGCTCGCCGGCGATGGTGAGTGTTCCATACTCATCCGTAACGCCATCTGCAATTCTTCTTCTTCTTGATCCACCATTTTTGTGCAAAAGGTTGAAAGAAAGATTTGGGAGTTTTATTTTTGTTTGAATCTTAATTTAATTGAATTGATTGAAATTGTGAATTTGAAATTGATGATGATTAAATTGGAAATAAAGAGGTGAGATTTGGAATCTGAATTGATTTGGAAGAAAATGAAGAAGGGATTAATGTGGATAATTGTATCGAATTGGGAGTACGGATGGAAAGTAATTCCCGAAATAGGAGGAAAACAATATGACAGGGATTTTATGATTTTTATTGTTTTCTTTTTTTCTATGTGTTACTTTCCGCACAGGTTATCAAGATGCTGGGCGAGTGGGCGTTGGCCATGCTGCTGTTTAATTGTCGTCTTCGACAATTTGTCTCACGTTATTTGGATTCGGATGCTCTCTCTTAAATCGATTATATGAATGTATGTGTCAACTAATTTAATTAGTGGAGGAATAGAGGTATAATAGATGATACGTCTTAAGTAAGAATTCTCCCACCCTAATATTTTAATGTCCTAAATAGACTCTCGTCAAGAAGTATTTTAGGCTAAACGAGTATCATTGAATTAGATCGGAACTATATAAGACCGAAATAGAATAATAATATTGGACCGAAGTCCAAGCTGAAGTAGGAAACTTTATATTCAGAATAAATCCATAATATTATGGTCTAAAATCGGTTTGTATAAAGACCGGAATACCTCATTACTCATGCACTTGGGTGGGTGTCTTTCGTGAAACCGTTTCACAATATACCATCGTAAGTTCTGATCAGTGTAGAAATCTTAAAACAAAACCAGCTGACGTCACTTTTAATGAAAACTTACTAATGGTCCGGTGACTAGAACTGGAACAACAATAAGTCTTGCTTAAGATGAATACTCCGCTTTAAATCTTAAAACGGGAAAATACTGCCACAAAGTGGTAATAAAGACAAATTTTGATATTTTCTAACCAACTTACCAAGTGAATTGGTATGTATTTGATCTCTTTTAAACTCAATGTCCTTAAATGAGAATTGTGCTAGTCAATTTTACAAGTCTCGAACCGAACCGAGCCGAAACGATTCTAAACACCCACACTATCCCCGGTTAGTAGTTTCAACTCAAGTTTTTTAACTTGCCACTTGCCAGTCCGAGACCTTTAGAACTTAAAACGCAGGCAAGAGTGAAGAAGCATCTTCGATCACCATCCTCGCTTGTCCGTTTTGTCATTTGGGTATGCTGAATCTTCCTGTTCTTACCAATTTTAGTTGAAAAAGGGAACTCAATTTTGACTCAATTTCACTTGTTTTTTAGCTGATTTCATGTTATGGTTGTTATGCCTTGAACATGTTTGATGAAATGCTTGTGAGAAAAAAAAAACACAGTTATGGTTAATCAGAGAATTGGGATGAGTCTTGAATAAATTTGATATCCGGGTTTTCGTGTCGGTGCAGAACTGCTTGCTGATAGAGTTATCTGGAGACAAAAATGAATAGGGTGTCTTCAGGTTCCAAGTTCATACATTGTAGTTTTAAATCTCCTTTTGTTGTAAGTCTTGTCCGAAGTTTCGCTCTCTGGTCAATGAAGAAAGACCCTGATCTTGAATTAGCTCTGTCGCATAATCGTCGATGGATTGTCAATAATCAGATTAAGAACATAATTGTGAGACACCCTAACCAGGCAGCACCTGTAAACTTTATTCAGAAGAAGTTTAAGACCCTTGATATGCAAGGGAAGGCTCTAAATTGGCTGAATAAATACCCGTGTTGTTTTGAGGTTTTTCGTGAAAATGATGTGCAGTACTGTCGGCTAACTAAAAGAATGATGTCGTTGGTTGAAGAAGAAGAGGCTGTTAAGGAAGAGCAGGAACCTGTGTTTGTGGAACGGTTGGCGAAAATCTTGTTGATGACCACTAATCAGAGGCTCAATGTTGTTAAACTTGATGAATTGAAGCGTAATTTTGGGTTTCCGGATGATTATTTGCTTAGAATTGTTCCAAAGTATTCTGAGATGTTTCGCCTTGTTAATCACAGTGGTCGGAAAAGTTCACTTGAGGTTGAGCTTATATCGTGGAATCCTGAGTTAGCAATTTCTCGAATTGAAGCGTCAGCTAGCAAGCAAAATACCGTGCCATGTTTTTCTTGTTCATTGCCTTTAAGTTGGATAAAATCATGGGAAAGGTTCAATGAATTTAACTCAACACCGTATATTTCGCCCTATGCAGATTCTTGTGGCTTAGTTGAAGGGTCGAAGGAGAATGAGAAGAGGGCAGTTGCTTTGGTGCATGAGTTACTCTCATTAACTCTTTGGAAGAAGATTTCGATCATAAAACTTACCCATTTCAAAAGAGAGTTTGCATTGCCCGAGAAATTAAATGTTATACTGCTTAAACATCCTGGCATGTTCTACGTTACTAATAAATACAGGACCTACACAGCACTCCTTCGAGAAGCATATAGTGGCTCAAACCTTATCGATAAGGACCCTCTTGTTATGGTCAAGGAGAAATTTGGAGAACTAATGCAAGAAGGGCTGCATGAGTACAATCAACGACATCGTTTGTTGAACCAGGAGAAACGGAAGAAAAAGGGTATAAATATGCCTAACGTAGTAAACAAAAAGGACAAGAATGCTGAACTGTCTGACGCGGAAGATGAAGCTGGTCAGGTAGGAAGTTTATTTGACCCAGAAGAGAGGAAAAGGTTCTATAAGATACTTTTTGACGAGGATTCTTGAAATCTATGATGGTACCATTTGAAGGTATGTCGTCAACATTAGTGTCTGTATTTGTCTGGGACGCTGGTCCGTACGTGCCTGATAGACATGATCACTTCAGTTTTATTTACTGAAGGCAAAATTAATAGTTCGACGAGGTTTTAGTATATCTCAGCTAATCTGGAGAAATCCCCAACTCTCTTTGTGGTTCTTTGAATGACTCCTTCAATCTTGATAATTTAAGAAGTTAGTACTCAGATTACTTGTCCTGATTTGGTTAACCCTTGTTATGGTTTCATAAATATGTTTCATGCTATTTGGGTGCTGCGTGTCGTTTCACCTTCCCTTCTTATTTTTTCTCCAGTCCTATTGCTCTTCTCCGTATTACTCTCTCTGTCCCGGTCATTTGTTGTCCTTTTCCATTTTGAGATGTCTCAGTCATTTGATGAGCAATTTGATCATTCATACTCAATTTGTTCCACTTGTCATTTAGTAATTGACCCCTTCCTCTTTCCTTGGTCTTTGTGCCAAAACCAAAGGACAACAATTGATCGGAACGGAGGGAGTGTCATTTTTATCTGTTCTAATTTCTATATTTGGTGAGATATAGAAAGACACACCTCCAATTTTTCTTTCCCTTTCCTTTCTTAAGGATGTTTGTGTCCGTCTATATTATGCCCTTCTTGTTTCACTAAAGAAGCCAATTCTATCTAGTTTTTTTTTTCTCCCCTTTTAGTTTCTATAATTCTATAGCGTCTTTATATTGTTAAATCGTATCACTAGCATGGTTCTAATTAATGAAGACACAACTTGTTGTACAGAGCACAATTCTGTTTCCCTTCAATTGATGACCTTATCAAAGGTGGATACAGAATGGACATGGAAGAGATTGCAGAAGCAGCTTGGGAGTAATGCTGAATCTATGCGCAGTAGGGTATCATATTTGATAAGACACATTTGAAACTTGGATGTTTTGAAAGTCACACGAAACCTAATTAACATTTAGAGAAAGCAAAGGATGATAGTGTGGGATCTCCAATTGTTGAATGAATGAGTCCTATGCTGCTATTGAACCTCAGAATGGTTCCGGAATATGAATTGGCGGGCCAGGAGAGCAACTTACTGATGATGCAAAGTTACCTCTTTAGCTTGTGGCTGTGTAACCCGATACTGGTGAGTGCTGACTCATAAAAGTGAATAAGTGATAATACAGTCAATAAGATCATAAAAGCTTATCCTGCTCGAACTGGCTGGAATGAGCGCTGGCTCGTTCGTGTCATTCCTAACAAGGGACATTGCTTTCCACTTAATCGGTATTTCCTGATTAAATGTTCAGCAAGCAAGTTTGATTTATTGTTTGTACTATGTAACTTTCTCAAGTCACCAAAAAAAAAAAAAAACTATGCAACTTTCTCAGAACTAATGCCATTTGTTTATCAACAATTCTTATTCTGGGCGTTTCTCCGTAGGTTACATATTCAACATAGCATGCTGAGGCCATTTTGAGACGTTTTTTTTGTTGCGTGTGCATGCTGAATTTATGATCTTATTTCAGAAAGGCGCATCTTCTTCACGAAGTTGTCTCAGGACAAATGACACTGTAGGCTGCAATCAGCGATGGCTGTTTATAAATCTTTAGAGGATTCATCTGATTATATATGATGGTATGTCATCAATCTTATTTGCTTGAACCTAATCTGCACAGAATGGTTGTTTCAGAAATTAAAAGGTCCTTTTAAGCCATTCTTTTATAATGTCCGATATGTTTTGAATGAAGTCTATAAGTTGGCCGAATGATGAATCCAGTCCTCATGGAGCTTCTCATTGTGCAAGACGAAGACCCAACCACCTTACGTACAAGCGTATCTGTGCATGGAATAGGCATTATATATCTGGTTTAAAGCCAATCATTTTTGGGATTTCTTCCTCCTGAGGTTTATATTAGACGCGCAAGTGTTGCTTATAGGTTTTAGGTTCGAAGCTGAAAAAATTCAAACTCGGTATTGTAGCTACTAGTTTCCAAACAGTACCCATCACAAGTTCATAACCATACATTTCTATACATCGCATTGTTAGTCAAAGAAGCAAGAGTTTATCAGGCTCGGAATTGGGCCGAGTGAGGCCAAAATGGGCTTAGTGCCCACGACCTCCAGTCCACATATGGTCCCTTGGGGACGTTTCTTTTTCCTTCTAATTATAGAAGCTACCACCTACTATCGAGAAAGGACAGCTTCTCATTTTAGAAGGGTGACATCCGACCGAAATTAAGAAGAATTAAATGTGACTATTTTACGATAAAATGTGAATATTTTTTGATCAAAAGTTGTTCTCACTTTAATGTTAGAAAGTGACAATTTTAGTTATAACGTTTTATTGTTAAATGATTACTTTTTATTATAAAATGATGACATTTTCTCATTTTGTTAAAACCGTCTTAAGGGAGACTTGCTATGTTAAACAAGTAGAATGTTTTAGACTTATTTTGATCTTCATAATACTAATTTGAAATTTCACGGTTTATATAATTTGAAATAAGATACTCTTACAAAGGTTTCCTTAACATAAGTAGTCACCTTAGTACGGAAAACATTTTAATGTTTTATTGTTAAATGAGGCATAAATGGTAGTACAATATGTGGAAGATGAGAATTCGAACTTGAGACCTACGGAATATTATTCATATCTCCATCTTAACCATTAAACTAAGACATCCTCGATAAAGAAAATATGATTATCGATTTTCATATTCCAAGACAATTATTTCACCATTTATAAGAGATCGGTCCCAATCACCTTGGTTAAGCCAAAAGTAATAGCCATAGCAATCCAACCACCAAACAAAACCCTCAAAGAAGCCCTAACAACCGGTGCTCTTCCTAGAAATGCACCTAACCATCCAAAAAACATTAGAGCCACCGTGACCGCGGCCACAATTACCCCAACCCTAACCTTATATTCCCTTATAAACGAGGCCGCTAGCAGCGGGACCATGGCGCCTGTCGAGAAGGCAAGCGCTGATGCTCCCGCTGCTTGAAGCGGGTTTGGCAACACCTCATCATCGTCACCACCACCATTATCATCACCATTATTACTACCATAATCCCTCATGCTCTCCCTCTTTTTTTGTGCAACTTCAATATCAAGCTGAGAGTACACAGACACATACTCCCCAATAGCCATACTACAAGCACCAGCCACCATACCGGCGAAACCGGTAAGAATCATGGCCTTAACATCTTCCCTAACCGCACCCACACCCATCATTAACGAGGCAGTCGTAACAAGCCCATCATTTACCCCTAAAACCGCGGCTCTTAGCCATTGAGCTCGTTTCGTGTAGTCGAAATCATCCTTTTTTTGAGTGATGACATTTTGTTGTTGGCTTTCTTCATCTATGTTGCTTGTTATGGTTTCCAACTTAGTGGGAGCATGAGTTGTTTGTTTTGATGTTGCCATATCTTTGAAAGATGAAAGTGAAATGTAATGTAATATGTTGGTTGTAGTTTTTGATAAGTTTGAAGAGTGTGGTGTACACAAGTCTTCCTATTATGTAGGGATTTATAGCCATGGATTTAGAGTTAATTGAGTTAGTGGGTTAGCATTATGGTGAAAATAATTGTTATTTTATGCAAAAGCAAAAGATGCATGGAGGATTGATTACAAGCATGTTGTATAGGACATTAGGACAATAGCCCTTTTCTTTTTTCCTAATTTTCTTGCTAAAGTTTGGCTTTAATTTGTTGGGTCAAAATCACATTGCAATAATTTAAGGAATTTAAAGTTTTGTGAGATAAAGTGGTGATGGTGGCTTGGGTGTTAAGGACATAGGAGTACTTGTTAGAAACTTGTAATATAAAGGTCTTTGCTTTTAATTTGTTGCATTTTGTGGAACTCTAATGTAAAGCATCTTGCTTGTGACGGACACTATTCGTCACAAGTTGAAGACGGATAGTTCCTCTTTTACAATAAGGCAACTGGGAGGGAAATGGAGCACCCAATGAATAGTGCAACTTGTATATTGTGAGAGGGCACTATTCGTCTTCAGCTTATGACGTATAGTGCCCGTCTTCAATGAGAATTCATGACTCAAATACTGTTTTTTTTTTAAAAAAAAACTTGACTTATGGGAGATTTCAATTTCCACACCACTTATTTTGGGAAGAGGATCCTCTCGGTTATTTTTTTGGTTCATTTTATCTCTTAAAAAATACTTCATCTGATTCGATCATTTGTTGTCCTATATAATTTTGGGGTGTCGGAGAATGGTTGTCCTTTCTATTTTAAGAATAAACTTGATGAGCAATTCGATTATTCACACTTATTTTGGTCCACTTGTCATTTAGTAATTGGCCTCCTTCTCTTTCTTTGGTCTTTGTGCCAAAACCAAAGGATAACAATTGACCGGGACGGAGCGAGTATTACGTATACTATATATTTCCATCTCACTCATTTAACCTTTTCTTTTCTAGTTAAATTACGACTGTTCGAACAGTTCATAACTAAATCTGGACCACTAAATAGGTAATAGACCTTCATTTCTTTTTGAGAAATGGAGATGATCCTTACTCCTTACCTTGGGTGCGAATTCAGGTAAGTGTATGGACATACCCTAGCAGATAATAGATCAACAATGAGTGGCGGAGTCAGGAGGACTAGTGCATTTTTTTAGTCGTAAGCAGGGGCGTTCATCCTTGGTGAAAAAAGAAAATTTAGCTTTAACCCGTAGCAAACGCGCTCGCCCTGCTGGAATATGAAACCGCAAAATTTTTCGTTAAATTTCCAAACTTTTTTTAAGTTTCGCTTATGATATTACTTGTTCGCCCCCATTGAAATTCCTCACCTTGTAATTACAAATTCTGGCTTTGCTACTGCCAACAGTCATGATACTTACAAATAATATATAATTTTATGTAAGACTCTATTTGGTAAATTAGTTGAATAGTTGGCTTAAACTTGAAAAACAAACTGAAAGTTGTTAAGTTGGCTGAAATGCATGCCCAAAAGATAACTAATTAACATAATCAAAAGTGTGTGTCAAACTAGTTGAAAATGTAGTTGAATTCTGATAATATGACATAAAAAAACATGATTCTTTTTATATTTAGAGAAAACGTAAATAATTGACTGAGACAGTTTAAAATAGAATAGGTAAACGAATAACCGAAATGAAGAGAGTACAAGTAACCTTCAGCTAATTTCAAAGTTTTTTTTATGTTTCTTCCTATATTTAGAGAAGTTTATTGTCATATATGTCATCAAAGCTATTTATAAATGTATATTCGTAATAATGGTCGTATAATCACATAAAATCCCGTAATAGGTTAACCCAGTGGCGGAGCCAAGAATTGACCCCAGCGGAAACAAAAAAATTCACTGCAGGCAAACAAATAATGGTTCAGGAAAAATTCAAAAACTGTCGAAATTTTTTAACTATGAACTTTGAAATTTCTAACCTCCAGCGAAGGCGGACTCCCCTACTAGAAGCCCTAAATCCGTCACTGGGTTAACCTAATCGATTCCACAATCCACATACAAATGTATAACCACTCTAAGTAATGCCCTTATACATTAATATGAAAGAAAACACAACCTATTTGTCAACTTTTGACATTATATGTTCAAAATTAATGGAAAATGAGTGAGAAAGCACTTGATTATTTAACTATTTAGATATTATACGTAATAAAAACGAAAGAACAATTATAAATAATAAAAGGGAGTGTGCTCTCCACACGAAAACCACCAATCTCTCAATATTGTATTAGTGACAATATCCTACTTTTGCAAATGCGGTTTATCTTTTTCTCTTTTTTTCCTATAGCACCATGATTAACCAAAATTTGTTTTTGATTAGATTGTAATTAATTGTATTACTACAAATCAAGGTCATTACTTTTGACCATTTGAAAGTACTAACGGCTCCCACTATGATTAGTGACAATAATCTATTGATTTTCATTGGATTAATTAATCAAGGGAGTGTGTCCTCCACAAGAACGCCATTATCTCCATTACATTAGGTTCATAATTGGCTAATTGCCTTAGCCGTATATACTTTCAATTCACTCTGATTTCATATTACTTTTAGTATATTAGTATTAGGGTTGCAAGTTTTTTTAATCACGTAAAGTTATATTTCTGAAAGTTTTTGGACTAAACCGTCTGAACTTAACTGAATTTAATGCAGATGAACTTAATTGAAATAAACTGAAATAAGAGTTAATTTGTGAAGAAAAAAGTTGAACTGAACTGCACTGAACTTTGGGTTAGATTGTATTTAATTAGTGACCTATTCATATCTGATCAATAGTTAGTTATGTAATGTATGTTACGGAGTACTACCCCAATACTACACACACATGAAAAGAGACCTTAACAGTGACTAGTTTAGTTTAACATGACGTAGGCGTGGGCATGGGTTGCGGAAGGGCGGTTCTGAGTACTGTGTACTGTGGTGGTTGGTTAGTTGTGCTCGAATTGGTCGAATTGGTGATTCTAGTGGTCACCATAGGAGGCTAAGCGAATTAATTTGTTGTGCGGAAGCGTGAATA